>AWOL01S0067964.1:0-22362 GCA_000715115.1 Nicotiana otophora
ACTAAGTTGGTATGTTGATATATGACTTGTTGGTATTTTTTGGTTGAGGTCCCGAGGGCCTCGGGGTGATTCCGGGTGGTTAATGGATTTGTTTAAGTTGGAAATTGCATCTGGAGCTGCTGCTTCTACTATTTCCGCACTTGCGGAAGAAAGGGTCGTAGGTGCGAGGCCGCTGGTGCGCATGGGGAATGCGCAGGTGCGGGAGATGTTGGGCCAAAGTTAGGAACGCAGGTGCGAAGTATTGGCCGCATCTGCGAGGCCGCAGGTGTGAGGCTTTGAGCGCAAATGTGCACCTGGGACCGCAGATGTGAGTCCACAGGTGCGAGGAAGGGGTCCGCAGGTGCGGAATCTGGGTCATTAAGTGAACTGCACAGGTGTGGCTTCTTAGACTGCAGGTGCGGTCGCGCGGGTGAGCGAAAATGGCCGCAGATGCGAAAAACCTGGGCAGAAACCATAAATAGAACCCTTCGCGAATTTTGGTCATTCTTCACAATTTCTACTCGGGTTTTGGAGCTTTTGGGAGAGGTTTGAAGAGGGAATCAAGGAGATTTCGTTGAGGTAAGTTACTTGAGCCCTAATACTTGTATATATGGTGATTTTCCGTTGTTTTAATCATGGTAATTTGTGGAAATGAGGGGTTAGGGCTTGGAATTTTTGGAGAGTAATTTAAGGATTTGAATGGCCAAACGATAACGGATTTTGATGAATTTGGTATGGTTAGACTCGTGAGTGAATGAGCTTTCTAGTTTTGTAAATTTTGTCAGATTTCGAGACGTGGGTCCGGGGACGGGTTTGAGCCAATTTCGGGTTTGGGTCTAATTTTATACTTTTTCTTGTGGAATTCATTCCATTAGCACGTATTGATGGTATTGTACTGAATGTGAATAGATTCGGAGGATTTGGAGGCCGAGTCCAGAGGCAAGATCATTGTGGGTTAGAGATTTGACCGGTTTGAGGTAAGTAATAATTGTAAATCTGGACCTGAGGGTATGAAACCCCAGATTTCGTATCATTCTACTATTTTTAGTGACGCACATGCTAGGTGACGGGCGTGTGGGCGTGCACTGTTGGGGAATTGTGACTTGGTCTGTCCCGTAGCAACTGTAAAGTTGCATACTTTGTTGAAACCATTTGATACTTATATGTTTTAGAAAGAATTTCTGTAAATTGGGTAAAATGACATGTTTGGGCCTTGCGCCAATGCTGTTTGGATCCTTAGGTGCATTGTTTTCGATTGAAAATCTATACTCAGTCATGTTTATACTTGTTTACCGCATAACTCAGTTTTATGACTCTATTTTGATGCATATAAATATTTTGGGACGAATGCCATGTTTTACTGAAATGTCCGAGAGGCTTGAGATACTTATGAATGAGTGAGGCCGAGGTCCTGATCTGTGAGGATGAGTGTGGATCGGAGCTGCCTGCCTGCAGCATACTTATGACTAAGTGAGGCCGAGGGCCTGATTTGTGAGGATGAGTGTGGATCGGGGCTTCCTGCCTGCATCATACTTTATTATTATCGCACATGAGTTGTCCGTGCAGATTATAGCGCTTGGGCTGAAGGAGCCCCTCCGGAGTCTGTACACACCCCCAGTGAGCGCAGGTACCTACTGAGTGCGAGTGCCGAGTGCTGAGTGACTGGGAGGCATGAGTGATTGTGAGGTATGCCCGAGTGGCAAAAGTGATGATGAGGTATGACCGAGTGGCAAGAGTGATTGTGAGGTATGCCCAAGTGGCACGAGTGGCTGTGAGGTTTGCCCGAGGGGCTGTTTAGGATTTCATCATTTTTGCTCACTTTTTCATTGAGCCTTCGTTTGAAAAACTATTGGAAAAATATCTTTAAATGATTTTTACTAGAACTGGGTTTAAACGAGATGTTTGATTCAAATCCTGATTTTAAAAGCATGTAGTATTTTAATGAGATTTCCTGATATGAACGTTATATGCTTTATTGCTCGTCACTACTGCTCAGTCTTTATTTATTGTTATTACTTACTGAGTCGGTGTACTCACGTTACTCCCTGCACCTTGTATGCAGCTTCAGGTATAGCTGGACACGGTAGCGGTTATTGAGTGTTCTGGTTGTAGATTTTCTTGGAGATAGCAAGGTAGCTGTTTGGCGATCGCAGCCCCTGCTCTTCTCCCTCTTATCTTCCTCTAGTTGTATATAGCTATTTTCCAGGCTGACTTAGCCTTGATATTGTTAGACAGATTATAGCAGATGCTTATGACTAGTGACACCCCGATGTCGGGCTTTTCTTTTCTGCACTTCTGTTTTTCTTTGATTTGAACTCTTTTAATTGAAGTTTTATGTCAAATAACCTTGAAATTATCTTTAAAATGAAATATCGGTTGTTTTGGAAATGAGTCGGATTGCCTAGTTCCACGATAGGTGCCATCACGACAGGGGTTAGTTTTGGGTCGTGAAACTTACTCAACTTAGTACCAACATAACGTATCTTTTGATATCATGCTATCATAGGTAAATGAGAAAGAAAGGTTGTCATGGGATAACTAGAATAAAACATGTAATACCAACTAATACATAAGACATACGGGCCTATAAGACCAAAATGATCACTCGTACACTGAACATAGGCTGACAAGGCCATACAATATTTTACGTACATAACATATATCTACAAGCCTCTAAGAGTAGATAAATGCCATAAATGTCACAACAGGGCCCTGCCATACTAAAAAATACACATCCAAATCATACTGACCAAAAAAGTAACTACGGAGCAAATGGAGCGCACCAACATCTTCCGCTGAGCAAATAGCCTACTTGGAGGATTCTCGACCTGTCTATCGAAACTTGCGGGCATGAAACACAGCGTCCCCAGGCAAAAGGTACGTCACTACAAATAATGTATCGAGTATGTAAGGAATGAAAATCAGTAAAGAATAGACATGAGAGAAACATGGAGTAAAAGACTCAACAAGTATGTATGAATAGCTCTGTGAATCATTTAATATTATAATGTCATGCATATGCGTATAAATATCATACCATGCATAGGCATATGCGTTCATAATATCATCAAGCCTCTGCGGGCATCCCATCATATCACCTCGTCCATTATGGGCAAAATCATCAACGTATACCAGCTGATCGGGTGGTGGTGCGTATATAACGTCGTAACCTTTCCCATATCCCATATACATATATACGCGTATATAACGCCATCTGGTCATGGGTCAATGTAAATGAATGCAATGCATGAGAAGTACGTTAATACAAAATTTTGGAATGTCATAAGACCATTATGCCTTTGATTAATATCCTGAAGTAAACTTTATCCACTTACCTATTTTCTGAGACCCATGAATAGACGATAGAATAATAAGACATATGGGGAATCAAGAACATAGGCATCTCTAGTATTTCTATGAATAGAGTCATTTATGAAAATTGTGCATTTTCTCATTTCGTTTGTATCGTATGGATCGTGCCAAAAGAAAAGAAGGGATAACCTTAACATACCTGAACCTGTTCTCTAGACAATACCTCTAACACACAATAATTGCGACAAAACGCGTGACGACAAGATCGAAATAGGGAACAATTTGTATGATATTCTTGAGGAAGATTGCACCGTACTCCTTTAGAATCACAAATCTCACGTTGCTATAATATTAAGAAATCTCGTTTGAATGAAAGGTTAAATAAACTCACGTTGCTAATGCAATTTTCATCTTTGCTAAATCCTTTTTCTTTAACTTAGATGTAAAACATCTCCATTTGTGAATTAGAGAAGGGATTTTAAGTCTTGGTGGTGTGGGCCCCACTTTGTAAGACTTGGTGTCACATAACCCTCTTAAATATCCCACCTTTCAACCTAATATAAGAGTCACTAGATGGGGATGGGGTGCTACCACGCTAAGACTTATCCAAAAGCCTTAATTAATCCCCACCAATTCCTTAATTAACTAGTTAATCTCCCATTAACCAATAATTAACCAATTACCCACATAATTAAGAATTATCTCAAATTATTTAAAATATTACTTACTTTTAACACATTTTATACACCTTACTATCATGGTCATGTGGTACCTTATATGGCACAAGTCCATAAATACCGGGTATTATAGCTCGGACCGTATTTTTATCCTAAAAGGTCAAACTTCGACGAAACTCATTTTCTTCGATTTACTTACCCTCTCACCTTAACAAATTTACTCATCACTTGTTTGAAATAGCATAATGTTCATAATCTCAAAATAATCTCATTCTTGAACTTACGTCGATTAACTTACGACGAAACTTTAACGTGCGAAAATGCGGGATGTAACATCTCATTTCCGAGCTTTCATCAATTTACTTATGGTGTACTTTTACGTAAGAAAACATGGGGTGTAACATCATTTCCCCCTTTGGAACATTCGTCCTCGAATGTTGACTGATGCACTTATCGGTCTCATAACCGGATAGCTCTTATGAATGGTTTTAATACTGTCTTTGCCATCTAGGCAATTGTCCTGTGAATAAATCCAGAGGCCATGGAATTCCCCATTTTAGGCCTTTTTCTCACACCATGACTTGTGGTCAGAATCCATCCAATCTCGTAACTGTTGCTACCTTCTATCATGCAGCATGTACTACTCTGACCTAGTAAGTGTGCCTATGCGAATGTTCTCTCCTTTTTCCTCCAGCTTTTAGCCAATTTCTAGGCCTCACTTTGTAAACATATACAGAGCTTGATAAGATATCCCTCTGGGCATCTATAGGTATATTGAAGTTCTTCTCTTGGTACTTTGTCGAACTTACGAATATTGCTATATCTTTTTGCATAGACCCAGTTATCCATTCATATGACTTTACTGCATCTAGGTAGGTCATACTATACCATAACTCTTACTTCGATTTATCGTTACTGAGGTCTGCTACCAAACTCCAGCTTACTCTCGTTGCTTATCCTATATGTATAAGTCTAAGTCCTTTAATGCTTCTTCATGACTGTTCATCTTAAGAATGATGGTCTAATCACATCTCATACTTTGTAACTTTTATCCATCCATTGTTGATTCACCTTAATACTGATAATTTGACATCTTATGTAACACTGCCACTAGTTCTCACGTCGTATCCTGGAACATTTGAAGCGATTTTCCTGATCCACCTAGGGGCGATACGATACTATACTTCCATAACCGTACTTCATAGCATCCCAATGCGATTTTCCTTACGTGGATATTTTAATCATGTGCAATTCATGAAATCCATTTTTTTTCCTCAAGTCATTACTCAATCGAAGGCCCAAACGTCATCCTTTACCTATCATAATTACACCCTTATTGTACTACCAGGGCAGCATTTCATCTCTTCTAAATGCTATTAGTCTTAGACTCCTTTGAGTTCATTCAGGCTATACTGAGCTTTCTATAACTTAGAGAACCCATCATCTCTCTTGTTTTCATGGGCTTAATCTCGAGAACTTATCCATTCTGGTTACATTCTCACTCACCTTTTCTTATCCTTACTCATGTCTTCCTAAAACCTTGTCGCTCCACCATACTTTCGCTTGCGACCTACACATATCTATATATACTACTTGCAACCTTCCTTCAACTTGCTTGCACCATAGATTTCCTTATGTTATTCTGGAACATCAAGCGAGACGTCACATCGTCTCTAACTCTTCTTTACATTCTTGACTAGGCCTCTCGATACCTATAACCCATAGGCTGGAAGATATGCCACTAACGACGCCGCTACCATTCCTGGATAATGAATCCCGACGCTTCTTGCCTTCTATCTGCAGTATGGATTATTCGCAACTTTTTGCATTTGACTATCTCGTACGTTGTTCACCTTTACCTTATTTACCTTAAAATCTCGCATCACATCTTCTATCTCTTTGATGACCTTGCTTTCGCACATGTATAATTCACATCCACAACTTGAAGCTCTATTATAATACTTGCACCTTTAGTGCATACACAATCCGGTGGGAGCTTCATACTGACTTCTTATGAGGCTGGTACTCTACTAACTGGCTCTAACGTAGAGCCGTTATAGAATATGGTTGTTACACTATCTCTCTTGTACCTCTGATATTAAAAGTGATTCTGCAATGTTCTCAATCATGATGTCTATTCTGGTCCAATAATCATACTCCTGATTTACTTCGTTGATGTAACTCTTTAGTTTCCTCTTTCTTCTAATCAGCCTTTATGTAGGCTTAAGTTATCTTCCAATCTATGGCTCATGGTATTAGTTATTACTTTAACCTTTCATAGACGCTATGGAATATCTGTGATACCATCATCTAATAATTCATTCCCTTGTCTATGACCCAGACTCAATTTTTTCTTTTAACTTATACCAGAGTCTTCTACGGTTGTATGATTATCAACATATATGTTGCATGGATAATAATCCGAACTCTTAAGTGCGTTCATAACATAACTAACTCTGGATCATTGATCGAATAATTCCTTTTGTTCCTTCTCAGCTTTCTTTAAACGCAAGCTATTACTTTTCCTGGTCTTTCTGCCCCCTTGTTGCGTGCATACTTAGCTTATCTTAGTTCCCACGCATGCCGGAATTTTTTGTGCAACTCATATGGCCTCGAATATTACTTTTGATTTTTACTTCTCGTTCATTAGCCACGGTATGTGCCACTTTCCTTTGGAGTGCATACAATTTTGTAGTGAGACTATTTTTACATGACCATTTCTTCTTCAAGTTACTATGCTTAGGTTGAAGCCTTCTTCCTTATCTCCTCATCTAGTTTTTCGTTGTAGTACTTAGGGAAGACCCTCTGACTCTTGTAAACCTGCGAGCTTATTACGTCGTATACCCGATAGAATTTTTGATGTCCTTCTACGCCTATAATTATCTGTAGTTACTTACCTCCACGTCCTTGTGCTTGTAGGGTTGCTTCTGAACTGATATTTTGACTGTTTTCCCAGTGGGACTCTCTTTTATTTCTGTAATACTCATACGGTACCTTTAACTATCCCAACTCCTATCTGAATATTTCTCAAGGATTAAGATGTCATATCTGCGAGACTGAATTCCCCATGTTGGGGTTCACTACGTTTATCTTGCACAATCTGTTGATTTATTTGTATCCTATTGTCTAGCCATAACTAGGCTCTTCCTGAATCAACTACTAACTACTCGTTGGCCCATTCTCATATCAATATTCCGCGTAATCTTTCTTGGGTTATTTCTTTTGTCTTAACTTACGTCTCGCACTGGCTCCTTATTTATCAATAACATCTTGGGCATAAACCCTCACTTCCTCTCCTTGATGTCGTGCTTGCATAATGTTCTGGAATCATAGCATATCTGTAGGATTTGGATAAGTGCAAGCTCATTCCATTTTTATTTTTTATCGCATTCTTCCTTTACCATTCCATAATTACTAGAACCACCTAATTCTGACTTAATGTCACATCACTCCATATTTTCCCATTTAGGGGAGTACTAAGATTTAGCGCTACGACGATCTATCTATAGATGTTTTACCTCTTCATCTTTGGCGTCTTCTCACATCATCGATGACCCTTACTCTCCTTGCGGTAATCCTTTTGTAACAAGGATAACAAATTTCCTTACTCGCGAGGGTGACACTTAGTATAACTGGCACATACAGTCCCTTAATCTTAACTTTGCTCACATTGCTTGCTTTAGGGAAGTGTCTTCCTGAATGACCTTTCTCTGAATTTCTCATGAATATTCTTTTGTTGTCCATTCTATTATCGCCGGAACGCAATATGAAATTCTCATGATGTCGATCATTATCAAATCACTCAGTCCCTAATTCATGTTTAGTGTATTTTGTTCACCAGCCCATACTGATTTCTATTACTCTGAGGTCTAACCTTTCCTTCTAGTAGTCGCATTCGAGTCGCGAACTTATTTCTCGAAACGAGGATATGACTTTATGGCCTATACTCTTCTGTTGTCTCAAGGCCTGTCACCTCTCGTCTTTTCCTTCACTTGACTATAGACTCTGTAATACTGTCATCTTTTTGATCTACCGTTGTCATCCATGTATCATATCTTACTCATAATACTTCATTATCTCTCTTTTTATTTCCTGCTAATATTTATGTCTATCACTTTATTCTGAAAACTCGAACAAGACATTCTTTTGCTTTTAGCTCCCCTTTATCCATCCATTGGCTCTTCAGGTTGCCTAACATTCTCTCTTTACTAGGGACGGGATCCATACTAAGGTAATATTTATCCCTTCAAGATTCTAGTGTCTATCTTTAAACATTCTAGTATTCATATCTAGCTGTATTATTCTAGAGTGCACCATCTGGGTGTCTCGTACCCTTCTTTACCTTGCTTCTTTTACTTGTTAAAACTGGTATATAGCTTCTGAATCTCTCATTGCCTTTCACCATAGGGGTGGATAGATATTCTTGCCTTAAGACTCCTTATCAAGAGGCTTGCACGTCTTAGTGCACACATGATCTGCTGAACACCTCACATTTACTCATCATGAGCATCATGCAAAATCGAGTTCCTCTCACTTAACTCTTCCATAGATATATTCAACCCCTTATCAACCGTCTTTCTAGATGTAGGCATCGTCGTATTATGAATAAGATAGAGTTTAGGAAATTGAGTTCTTACAACTGAGCTCTACCACACGATCTAGAATAAGAAGAAAGAGTGACAGTCCTAAATGCCCTGTAGCCTCCTGCTTATAAGTGTGGTACACAACACACCCATAAACAAGTCTCTACGAGACACGGCTTGTAGACTCACTACACTACAAAAAATCAATCTTTTTGCGGCAACTAAAGTCGTCACTAAATATCAAAAAGTCGCCACTATAAATATTTAGTAGCGACTATAAGTTTGCTGCAAGTAAACCTATAACTAAATGCTATTTGTGATGACTCTTTGGAGTCGCAACAAAACAATATACATTTGTGACGACTTTACTCGCCTCAAAAAGTAAGGAGAAGTTCGTCAAAAGAGTGTTAGGTCGCTACTGTTGAAGACCTTTAGTGGCGCCTATAGTCGCCACTAAAATCCGTTACACTTTCAACGGCAACTCTTAGTCGCCACAATTTCCAAAGTTTAGTGACGACCATAGTCGCCACAAATTGTATTTGTCTTTTCAAAAAAAATAAAATAGTAGCAACAATATTACTACCAATATTGCACCAAAGGTAATAGGGAAACTCGCTGACATTATAAGAGGTAACACTAAAGACATTTATCAAACATAATATTGGAAATTTTTAATAAAATTTCATAACATGTAGTATTTATACATACACATGAAAACAAAAACAAAATAAAGTAAAATAAGATGTCTACAAGTTATGCCTTCGCTGGCATCATTTTCCCTTGAAGTCTTGACACTCTACATACAAGCCCAAGCCGTGAACTCAGAATCCCGAGCCTCGAAAATATCCCTGCAATCACCATGATAATGTTTGGTAGCACAGTGCATAATTACTTTACCGAAAGCTTCTAGTGAAAGAAAAACAAGTTCCATTCAAATTAGATATATGCCCAATGAAAATCTAAAGGTCGTTCGAGTCATGTATATGCCTACCTAAAATCTACATACCTCAAAAAAACAAATTGAATAGCATGTCATTATATATATCTATCACAGAAAACTAAATGCCTTTTCTGCCAATTTCCTTTCATAATGACCACAGTAAAGCTCCTTCATGAATAAATTATCAACAATGAAGTTAATAAAAATAATTAAATGCCAATGAAATAAGCTTTATTAGAAACACAACACAAGAAAATTTATCTTTTACATTGTAAGTATTAAAGCCTTTTTCTGTTAGTTTTAATAGAGTAACTACGTCTTGCAGTGCATAGCTATATGTTCAAGGACAACAGGCCTCCTAGTGCCACATTTTCCTGAAACAACCTAGCTAATAAAGAATGTTTTCGATAATATGAATGAACTGAAGATTGGTTAGGAGAAGATCCATACCTTTTATTTCTTCCTTGCTCTTCATTTCAAGTTTCAATTTAGATTTGACAAGCCTTAGGAACAATTTTCCTTTGAGATTCAACAAGAGACTTCAAATATGTAGGCTTAATATGTTTGTCAAACTATCTGGGCAAGACCAAATTTATCAAGTATGATTGTTGTGGCATGTAGGGATCCGACTAAACAAGACACTTCAAATATGTCGAAATTAGCCAACTACTGTTTGAAAGCCACACTTTCTAACAAAGTATTACAAAAATATATATGTACACTCATGCATAACAATTATCTTCAAAAAATGTCAAATTAGAAGAAAAAAAGAATATGCTCAATAACATGAAGAGAAAACTAAGAAACGAAACAAACCTCTTGAGTTTCACGATAATGGAGGTGTTATATGTTTAAGAGTCCCGATAAACAGAGCAAATCGGAAAAATCATAATCAGCGGATGCATATCTGTTTTATCTAATTACTAAAGTGAGCCATTAAATATTAATAGAAGAAAAATAAGGGAGGAAAGGTTCGACAAGATAGTGCTAGGAACTATATACTAAAATGGTTCATACTTGTCAAGCAGCCAATAACATCTCGCAACAAAGTTGGGTTATCTTCTCCATGTGCATAGTAACATGAATTTGTTCTTCATTACCAACCTACACTAAGAAACAAATGAGATTCATCTTCATGAAATAATTGCAAACATCACCTCAAGATCTTGAAAACCAGATAGCATTAACTAGAAGAGAGCACATCCTTATTATGAGTGGAGAAGAGAAGAGAAAGAAAAATAAGGCAGAGAGAAGAAAATTGAAACAACAAATGTATATCCATGCTTAAGAATCAGCATAACAACATAATTGTCCATTAATCACACAACATTGCTGAAGGGATAATATATGAATTCACCTTAAGGAACCACAAAACCAATATAGCGCAGTTACAATATAGGTTCAAAGACAAAGCTTATTCTTTATACTTTCTTCTCCAAAGGGCAAAGGAAATGAGAAAGATTTCTTGCATCCGATTAAACTAGGTCAATAACCACCAAAATCTAATCAACTGACGGGAAAAAAGAATTGAAGCTTTCAGTGAAAATATCATTAGCGATGGAAAGAAAGCGAATCGGAGACCAAAAGAAAAAGGGAATAATAAACCCAAAAGCTCCTAATCTCCATTCCAAATGCTAAAAAACATGTAATAGAGTTCATTCTTTCTATGCATTGTACTTTCTCTGAATGGAGAAGATTTGGGGTGAAGAGGCATATTATACAAAAGTATGGCAAGTTTATCTCGGTTAAGCAGGAAACCATCCAAGTGCAGGGGAAAGGAACATTATGGAGTATAATATACCACCCATAAATTTAGAACTTGAGCAATCTTTGCCAAACCATTCTAACATCAGTAATCAACGATCCAAATCTAGAAACACGTTGTGGAGGCCATAATTTTCCCTCTTGTGCCACTGGAATTACTCTATAACAAAAAGAAAAAGAACAAAGAAGACATTCTAGAATTCACGATTTACTCAATAAAAAGATAACATTCTTTTCTTTATCCTTTAAAGAGAACATGGAGGCACAATTTTTACTCAATTACTTCAGTTTTAAACACATGTAGATGCTTGCCAAAACAATTAAAAAAAAAAGACATTTAAAGACCTTAAACCACCCGAATAGTTTAAGAACAGGGACTGTGACTAAATAGAGACATCAACAAGGAAACCCAAGGTTCATACATACTATATACAGTTCTAACTAATCAACTAGGCATGTGCACTTGAATTTAACAAAAAATGAAGCTTTTGACCTTAACGAAAATTATAATAAATTATCCCAAAAAACAAAAAAAAAAGCTAAGGCTATCACAGTAATCTGAACAAATCCCAAAATAAAGAAAGAACATCTGAAGACTTCATAGAAAATTCAAGACTATTTCAAACCACAAAACGGACACATAAAAAGAGGAATTTTCCTTAACAAGAAAAGCAATGAGAACTAAAACAGAAAGTGAAAATACCCACACACAAAAAAAACCACTGCAACTTACGAATCTGAGAGGGAAGGAGAGGAAACAACACAAGGCCGTTTCGCGATGCTCAGACACTAAATCGATTTTTTTAAGCCAAATCATTTGCTTCCATTTCTTATTTCATCAGTTCGCGTCCCATAGAGAGTATTTCCGGAGAGGGGAGTTGCTTGCTTTCCTTTCTGCTTTCACATGGGCGAGTTTCACGGCTCAGTTAGGGTTTCGACGGAAAGAGGAGAATGGATTTGGTCAAAAAGAAAAAGGAAGACTATGGAAATAAACAAAGGCAAAGGGGGTTTTTTTAATTTAGTTTTCAATTTTTTAAGTAAAGAACTAGAGGCGACTTGGTCGCTGCAACAGAACTTTTGCGACAACTTCAAAAAACGTCGCCACAGATGTGGTCCAAGCAGGAAATAAAAATTTTGGTGCAAGGAGGAAAGGAAAAAGTTGTGCTTATTTATTGCGACTTCATTATAGTCGCTACTAAAACATTGCATTATGTGGCGACTAAAAGGATCGCCCCTCAAACTACCACTTTTGTAGCAATTAAGCTAGTCGCCACAAAAGGTTGTCACAAAAAACTTGATTTCTTGTAGTGCTAGCACAAAACTGCTCTAATACCACTTTTGTCACGACCCAAACCGATGGGCCGCGACGGGCACCCGGTACCTTACTTAACCGAGTACCAACATAACATATCTTTTTGTATCATGTTATAATAGCTAAATGAGACGGAAAGGTTGTCATGGGATAACTAGAATAAACAATGTAATATCAACTTATACATAAGACATACGGGCCTATGAGACCAAAATAACCACTCGTACACTGAACATAGGCCGACAAGGCCATACAATCTTTTACGCACATGACATATGTCTACAAGCCTCTAAGAGTAGATAAATACCATAAAGGTCGGGACAGGGCCCCGCCATACTAAACAATACACGTCCAAATTATACTGACCAAATAAGCAACTCCGGAGCAAATGGAGCGCACCAACATCTTCCGCTGAGTTGATAGCCTACTTGGAGGACTGTCGACCTATCTATCGGGACCTACGGGCATGAAACGCAGTGTCCCCAGGCAAAAGGGACATCAGTACAAATAATATACCAAGTATGTAAGGAATGAAAATTAGTAAATAATAGACTTTAGAGAAACATGAAGTAAAAGACTCAACATGTATGTCTGAATAGCTCGTGAATCATTTAATATTATAATGTCATGCAGATTCGTATAAATGCCATACCATGCATAGGTATATGCGTTCATAACATCATCAAGCCTCTGAGGGAATCCCATCATATCACCTCGCCCACTATGGGCAAAATCATCAATGTATACCAGCTGATCGGGTGGTGGTGCGTATATAACGTCGTAACCTTTCCCATATCCCATATACATATATACGCGTATATAACGCCATCTGGTCATGAGTCAATGTAAATGAATGCAATGCATGAGAAGTACGTTAATACAATTTCTCGGAATGTCATAAGACTATTATGCCTTTGATTAATATCATAAAGTAAACTTTATCCACTTACGTATTTTCTGAGACCCATGAATATGCGATAGAATAATAATACATATGGGAATCAAGAACATAGGCATCTCTAGTATTTCTATGAATATAGTCATTTATGAAGGTTGTGCATTTGCTCGTTTTGTTTATATCGTATGGATCATGCCAAAAGAAAAGAAGGGATAGCCTTAACATACCTGAGCATGTTCTCTGGACAATCCCTCTAACAAACGATAATTGCGACAAAACATGCGACGACAAGATCAAAATAGGGAACAATATATTCTTGAGGATGATTGCACCGTACTCCGTTAGAATCGCAAATCTCTTGTTGCTATAATATTAGGAAATCTCGTTTGAATGAAAGGTTGAAGCAACTCACGTTGCTAATGCAATTTTCATCTTTGATGAAGCCTTTTTCCTTAACTTAGATGTAAAACATCTCCATTTGTGAAGTAGAGAATGGGATTTTAAGTCTTGGTGGTGTGGGGCCCGCTTTGTAAGACTTGGTGTCCCATAACCCTCTTAAATATTCCACCTTTCAACCTAATATAAGAGTCACTATATGGGGTGGGGTGCTGCCACGCTAAGGCTTATCCAAAAGCCTTAATTAATCCCCACTAATTTTTTAATTAACTAGTTAATCTCCCATTAATCAATAATTAACTAATTACCCACATAATTAAGAATTATCTCAAATTACTTAAAATATTACTTACTTTTAACACACTTTATATACCTTATTATCATGGTCATGTGGTACCTTGTATGGCACAAGTCCATAAATACCGGGTATTATAGCTCGGATCGTATTTTTATCCCAAAAGGTCAAACTTTGACGAAACTCATTTTCTTCGATTCGCTTACCCTCTCACCTTCACAAATTTACTCATCACATGTTTGAAATAGCATAATACTTATGATCTCAAAATAATCTCATCCCCGAGCTTACGTCGATTAACTTACGACGAAACTTTAACGTACGAAAATGCGGGATGTAACATCTCATTTCTGAGCTTTCATCAATTTACTTATGGCGTACTTTCACGTAAAAAATATGGGGTGTAACAAGTCAATTGGTTGAGAGGAATATGTGCTCAATTTGTGAATGTAGTATATTAAAGTGCTCAGGAGGGTTAGTCATTATTCCTAAATGTATCTTACCCATCCCTCAGCCTACATTACAACATTAAAGTCCTAATTGATCCTAAATTTGGCTAGCTTAGATTAGTAGAGATGTACACTACATGCAAGCTTATGGTACAACCACGGGATGCATATGAATTCTTTGTGAGAGTGAACGAATTTTGTTCAATTGTGTGATATCCTTAAATTATGTTCAAAGGCATACTTGAATGTGTGGACTATTCTATATTCACTCTTTTATTCATTGCAGAGGGCACATGATCTCATGAAGGATTAGTAATGTTATAAACTTATCTTGTTGGGTGAGTGCGCAAGTTGAGGGTACTTAGTGGTAACGAGTCTGCTCTTGAGGTAGGGTGGTGACAGATAGGTTGTTTGAATTGATTAAATTAAAATGATATACTTGGGCATGCTTGAAATGGGGGTGTGAAATTTGTATGTTCATGCTTGATTGCCGGTATCGATCATAGTCAAAGGTAGAGTGTATGATTAAAATTGCAATGCTCCTCTCTAGTTGAGATGTGTATGTTGTTGGGGTGTAGTTGATAGACCTATTGCTCGAGGACCAGCAAGAGTCTAAGTGTGAGGTGTTGATATTTAGCTTAAAGTGTGTGTGTGTGTGTGTGTGTATATATATATATATATATTTATATGTATATCGCCTAATATTTTACTCGTGTTTCGTGGATTTCGGATGTAAAATATATTGCTTTATGTTAATTCGTGGTATTTTTATATGTAGAAATTATCCAAAAGGCAATAGGGGACGAAAGGTACGAGTTTAGAGTCAAAAAGAAGCAAAGATGAAAAATTGGCCATTGTACAGGCAGCGCGGGGGCGCTACCTGTGGCGCCATTTCCAAAATGCTTAATTTCACAGCGCCAAGGATAGCGCCCCACGCTACCCTGGGTGCTGGTGACAGGAAACTTCTCCAACTTTGCCAGGGACAAGGTTGTTTCGGCCCAAGACCTACCCAACGCGTATAAAAGCAAGACTAAGCCTATTTTGAGGAGGGAGACACCACTTTGAAGGAAAAAAACACACAAGGAACATCCGTGAGCGAGGATATCTCAGTTTTCTTCATCTTTTCTTAGTATTTTCAATTATTCAACACTTGTGAATTTGTTTTGATATTATCATGAGTGACTAACACCCATATTTCTGGGTTGTGATTTAGCCATGAATATTGTCGGTTAAAGTTGACTTAACCTTGATTACAATTCACCAATATATGGTTATTTCTTCAATTATGTGATTAATTACTTAATTGTCTGGCCAACAATTAGGTTCTATTTACTATCTATGCTATGCTTGGAAAAGCCATGTTTAGATTAGAGAAGAATTGAAGAGAGCATGATCTTAACTTTGGGAGGGGGAAGGGGGATTTGTGATTAGGATAGAAATATACCTAGTCACCGTGCTTAATTAAATATCATAATCTAAATGCGTTCTTAATAAATTGATTCCATAGGAATATATGCGTCAATCTATTTTGAATAAGCGAGTAGGAATTCGGGAGAATACTATGAGAGCAATTGTTCGATTAATTAGCAACCATGAGTGAATTGTATGAAAGGGAGAGTTAATTAGAACACAATATGATTGTTGAATCAATCACAACTCTGGAATATTTATCTCTACTGAATACACAACAACTATTTTGCTGCTTGATAAAATAGTTACTCGTTAGAATCATTGCGTAGTATAATTACACTTTTGAACTCGGAAATACTTGATTGAATAATAATCTTAGTGAAACTAGTGTGTAGTTAACACAAGTCTCTGTGGGTTCGACACTCGACTTATTATTTTATTACTTGTACAACTACGTATAATTGCATGTGTGCTTGGGCGCAACAGAATGCGATGACAGTTATACCTTGAAGTTTTCGCAGTAATACACGATCAACTATCTAATGACCAGCACGCTCTGAGGTACCTAGATCTACACAAAAATGTGCAGCAAGCGTAGCATGAGTATACCTACTTAGACATAAGAACCTGTGCAAGTATGAATATAAAGCTAACAGGGGAACACTATCACAATAAGGCTAAGTATGGAAGGAATATCAATATAACACCAGCAGATGGAAAGTAGAAGCATCAAATAGCAACAAGGAGTTAACAGGTACTAACACCGCAAAGTAATCAGAACACAATTAAAGTCCCGGCAAAACCAAGGAAAAATAAATAACAACCAAATAATCAACTGTTCTTACACAAGGTTTATACAAGAATCACCCCGAGGTATCACACCTCATAATCACAATCTCGGGTCCCAAATCACGAATCATAATCACTTGGCATCTCGTGCCCACATAAGCAATCACAACCGCACGGACAACTCGCATGCAAATACCATTAACAATAATCTCATACCCACACGGATAACTCACGTGCCAATAATGACAATATCTTATATCCGCTTGGACAACTCACGTGCCAACTGTAACAATATCTCGTATTCGCACGGATAATTCGCGTGCCAATAGTAACAATATCTCATATCCGCATGGACAACTCACGTGCCAACAGTATAATTCATGCACAGAAGGCAGGTATACAAGAATACATGTAAATGATCAATAAACATCAAGGTTCATACTCCTGGACTGATATAAGTGACAGATTACGTGATTGCTTGTGTAAGTATACTTTCACAGCTCGAGTCAACAAGTAAAATCAGAGACACCGAATGGCACATTGGAAACAACACAACAAAACCTATAATATGCATGAATCACACAAAATAGTCACATCACCACATAATATCATCAATGATAATGCCCCGAGCCATCACAAATCATCCCCGATATAGCCCTCCTTGTCTCGCCGCATACGCAACAATAAAATAAATGCCCATCTTGTCTCGCCACATGCGCATAGATAATTATCCCACCTTGTTTGGCCACATGCGCAAAGCCAATATATATAGTCCGCCATGTCACGCCGCATGTGCAAATATCAATAATAACAATAGCACAGACAACTCACGTGCAAACACCCCGACAATCCTCTTAACAGTCCCACATGTGCCAAAAATATTACAGCACAATATAATAACTCGCACCACATGTGCCCATATACCACAAAGTTTCCATAAAAATAATTCCAATACCACAACTACACATAGCCCACAAATCAACAACACCGAGTACAACAAGAACAACAATAACACGAGGGTACAACAAGTAAATCAAAACAAGAATTACAATAATACAATGAAACGAAAGAATAAGCTCAACAATGAAAGACATAACAAGCAATAATGACTTTAAGTAAGAGTAGTTCAACAATAAGAGAGATAACATATAACATCGACAAATATAATCAACTATGGAAGAGATAACATGTAACAATAACTTCAAATGAGAAAAAATTAACTATGGAAGAGACAATATGACAATAAAAGAGGCAACAACTTCAATTAAAACATATAATAGTATATTTGGCAATAAAAGATAGAACATGAATCAGCAACTTCAAACAAAGCATATAAGAGTAACTTTAATAATGGAGGATATAACATGATAGGACAACTTCAATTTAATGCACATAAGAAACCTAAGAGTCTAAACCGGTCAAATTTTCACATATGAGGCCGTGTACACACTCGTCACCTCGTGTACACGTCTTCCACGTAATTCAAATAGTGCAATCAAATCAAATCCTACGGGATAGTTTTTCACATAAAGTTAGGCAAAATACTTATCTCAAAGAAGCTAAATCAACACTCACAAATAGCTTTCCCTTTACAATTCACCTATGCTCAGCTCAAATCTAACTAACTTAACAACATCAAATAATGCAAGAGAAATTAATTTCAATAAATAAAGCTATGATATTTGCACAATTTTCCAAAAGTCAATAAAAGTGAACCCCAAGCTTGCCCGGTCAAAATTCGGGTCCAAGGGTAGATTCCGACTACCCATAACCCCACGAGTTTATATATGTATTTTGTTTCAAAATCTAAGTCCAATTCGACTCTCGAATCCCAAATTTTAATTCTTCAAATCATAAGACAAAGTTTCTCAAAATTTCACTTTGATTCTCATAATTTTGATGTTAAATCTCATATACAATCATGTAAAATAGTTGAAAATTGATCAAAATCACTTAGCCATTTGTTGTATGTGAAAATTTCTCCTCAAAATCGCCTCCTACCAAGTCTAGGGTTCCAAAATATGAAGAATGAGACTAAAATTCCGACTTTCAGCCCTTATGTTCAGGCGCAAGTGTCACAAATGCGACCTAGGGTTCGCATTTGCGAACACTGCAAATGCGAAGAATGATCGCAAAAGCGACATCACTTACAGTCCTGTTGACGTCGCAAATGCGACGAAAAGTTCGCAAATGCAACCATGGTGATCGCAAATGCGACCAAGCCTAGCCCAGGCCCCATCACAAATGCAAACTCTGATTTCGTAAATGCGAGCCTGACAGTTCCAAGCATATCTCGCAAATGCGATGCCCACCTCGCAAATGCGAACAAAATCTTGCATTTGCGAGACCTAAAGCATATGTGCAAAACCAGCAAAACTAAAACTCTTCCAAATACTCTGAAACTCACTCGAGCCCTCGACGCTCCAAACCAAACATCAACACAAGTCTGAAAATATCGTACGAACTCGCTCGCGCGAGCAAAACACAAAAATAACATCTATGGCCGCGAATCGGACATCAAAATGCATGAAATTAACATTGAAACTCAATAACTTCTAAAAACACACCCATGCATCATGTTCATATCAAATCAACTCGGAATGACGTCAAACCTTGCAGACAAGTTCCAAATAACAAAACGGACCTGTTCCAAGTCCCAAAACCAAAATATGAACCCGATAGCCATGAAGTCAACCTACGGTCAAACTTATCAAAATTCTAAACCTTTAAATTGCCAACCTTCGGCAAAACAAACCGAATCCACCAAGGGACCTCCTAATCCAACTCCGGGCATACACCCAAGTCCAAATTCACGATACGAACCTACCAGAGTCATCAAAACACCGTTCTGTAGTCGTTTTCACAAAAGTAAAACCTTGGTAGGCATTTGCCACTTAAGCTTCCATGATGAGAATCACTCATCCAAATAAATCCTGAAATATCTGAAAATCAAATCCGACCATGCACACAAGTCATATTACACAATATGAAGTCACTTAAGACCTCGAACCACTGAACGAAACGCGAAAGCTCAAAACGACCGGTCGGGTCGTTACAATAGATTTGTAGTTGAAAGCTATTATCAAATATAAGTATTTTTGGAATATATACCTAATTAAAAAAATTATTATTTTAAGATTATTTTTTCTAATTTTTGAGAAGGGATTTTCGCACTTATACAAAGACTAAATATTTATATATAACATTTTAAAAAATTATAGGTATTGGTATTAGGTACACGCGCAACTAAGACTAGTATATTAAAAAGCAAAAAGAAAAACAATTCATCATGATATTAAATATGCAATATAGTGGGTAAAATAGACATTTAAAATTTAGATAAAAGCAAAAGAATATCTAATGTTCAAAGTTGAGGGGGATTTTGATAAATTTCACCCTTCATTAATTAGCAAAACTGTGACAGAAATTGTAGGTATCTTAGTGAGAAGTACTAGTACTACAGTACTACTTTGCTCCTGAGTTCCGTATTTTTGCTTTCACCAGAATTCGTTCGCCCGAAAGCGGCGCTAGCAGAAGCTTTGCAACTCAAAAAGAGAAAGTCATAAAAGCTGTCGCCCTTTTTGGAATTCTTCCGCTGCTCTTCTCAAACGGTATTCGTTTTTTCTCTCCACTGTTTGTGTCCCTCTTTTTACTCCTCTTTAATGTGTATAAGAATGAAGTCCTATTCTTCTTTCTTTAAATTTTTTGATTTTTGAGTATGATTTCTTAACCATCTTTGCCATGATCATCACATTGGTTCATGTAAGTGACTGAATTGCGTGAAGGGCTACCCAAGAAAACCAAGAATTGTTACTGCATTGTTATTTGGGATATTTCATCCCCCTTTTATTTGCTGTTTGCCTCTGAAATAAATCAAGAATTCAAGCTATTCCCGGATTGAACTTCGAACATTTTTTTTTTCTGCTTGTGGATCCTATATAAGTCTGCAGCAGCGTGCATATATTTGATTTGCATCTTCAGAGGGCAAATTAACTATGAGTTTGGACTTTGGTCTGGAAGCTACAATGTACTCGAAAATTTTGTATTAGGGAAGATGGACAATTTACAGAAAACACAGGGTGACTTCTTCACGTATGTCAAAGCCTTACTGGGCAGAGTTACTCGCTACCTGTGCTGGGAGTTCGTAGATACTTGAATAGTCAAGAGGCGCACAAACTGGCCGGGACGCCTTGTTATAAGAAAAAGAGATGGAGATTCTTGTTAAATTGTTATATGAAGCAAGTTTGCGTGCATCTCGACTAACAATGTTCCATCAGTCTCAAGTTTTAGTGGCCTCTGAACAAACTCATGGCATCTCGATGTACCTACTCCCTCTGGAGGCGGAGCCAGGATTTGAACTGTATGGATTCGGGATTGTAATCCTTTTAAGTTACTGGGTTCTAAATTAATAATTTTTACGTATTCAATTGATTTTTTAAGACCAATACATGATTTGAACAAAAGCTACTAGGTTCAGCCGAACCCGCATTCCACACTCTGCCCCTGCCTCCCTTCCACTGGACCATCTCTAAACAATATTTACATGATTTTTTTATTTGCTCTATGTAGGGGAAGAAATTTGGGGGAAGACAAGGTACTTTATCAGGAGAAGAGAGATGGTTCACCGGAACGAAGCATGTGAAAAGTGCACGCAAACCTGCCTGTTGATACATGGACAGCAGGACCCCTCACATATTGTGAACTCTTTCTTCAAAGTCATGATCGATAAGCGCTTCTCCAAAATTCTGGTATTATATGATCTTAGACTTGTTTTGAAAAAAATAAAATTAAAGTCTCCTTCTAAATAAAGCATTTGTTCTGATAACAATTCTTGTTTAAGTTGTTCTTATATTTTCTAAAATTACTTGTTACATCCAATAGCTTGTATGTCGGAGGTTAATTAAGAGAAACTTTCTGTCTTTTCCTAGTTGTAGTCGTACCTCAATTCCTTTTAGCACATTTAATTAGTACTAGTCTCTATGGACATGCGTTGCCACGTCGTCTATAGAAACTTTGTCATTTATTATCCCCTTCGTTTCAATTTATGTATTTTAGTTTGACTAGGCACAAAGTTTAAGAAAAGTAAGAAAGACTTTTAAATCTTTCGGTCTTAAACTAAAGATGTGTGTAATGTACCAAAATGCCTTTGGATCTTGTGGTCTTAAATATGCCATGTGGAATCTTGGAGTTAAGGAGTTACTAAATATAGAAAGAGGCAATTCTTTTTAAAAAGGCTTAAAAGGAACATAAGACACATGAATTGAAACAGAAGGAGTAGAATTTTTGTGCAAGAAAATAGTGAAATTTTAACCGCATTAATATTCAGAAAACATTTAGGGTGTGTTTGGTATGAAGGAAAATGTTTTCCTGGAAAATGAGTGGTTTTGTCACTTATTTTATCCTTGTTTGGTTGGTGAGTGTAATTTTTTTTTCGGAAAATATTTTCTAATGTTTGTTTAGAGAGTAAAATATTTTTTTAGGAAAATAATCTTTTATGTTACTTTCCTTACCGCTCCCCCCCCTTCCCCAGATCCCCATGTTTCTATGCTCCCTCCCCC
>AWOL01S0067982.1:0-11498 GCA_000715115.1 Nicotiana otophora
CTAATCCAATTTTAGAAAAAATGAAAGAACATTTTTGTGTTGTATTTTTAGGGGGTTGGTGGTGGGGTTAGGAGCGCTAGCGGAACTATCTTCCCTTAGATAGAAAATTTATACTGTGTAAATAGATAAAAAAAATAAACGTATATATACTAGAATATATATGTCGAATCAACTTGAGTTTTTTCGTGAATTTGACTCTTTATATTTTGACTATTTTAGTGAAATTCCTGGCTACACCATCGGAAGGGAGAATAAACAATTTCTAGGATCAAAGCATTATTACAAAAAGAATTGGAAAGAAGGAGTCCATGTTAGGTTAAGGGACAGTTCCAGGGTTTTGGGCATCCTAAGAGATGATGTTGATTGGGTGAAAATTCAGAGCCTCAAGATGTAATATAAATCACATGTTTAATTTGACATTAATTTGGGACCATACAATCAAAACCAAAGGTTCCACACCTTTCACTAGTCAAGCAAAAAATGGCCATTCCTACATTTATTTCTATCGTACATATTAACTAATTTTTGAGAGACGCGCCGTATAACATAGCCTCCTTCAATTAGAGGCGTATTTGAATTTTATGGGTTTAAATTTAAAATTTTATCATATCTCATTTAATTTATCGAGTTTGAAATATATTAGTTGTATTTATTTAACATATGTACATATAATTATAGGGTCCATAAGAAAGTTACCGGATTCGAACAAGTCCATAGCTTATTCACTAGATCCGCCCCGGCATTCAATAAAATTCTACTTTAATGGATATCTTTTTATGGCATAAGAGTTTATGTTTTCCCTTTTGAAACCACTTAATTTTCTTTAAAACAATATAAATTCTGATTCTGCATTTCTATTTCAACGTACCTAGAATTACATTAACCTAGTGTCGTAATGAAAAAAAATATATCACCTTCTATTAAAAATACAAGTAGTTAAACAACTAAAAAGATAGTGGTTGGGGAGATGGTGTAATATGACTTCATATCTTATAAATTGCACCACTTAAGGTAAGGAGATCTTTTATGGTTTAAGAATTAGATGAATAAGTTGAAGATGTTATTTTATTTTATCCTTCGTCTCAGTCCTTTTAATTATATGGTAAATTAAAGAAAGTACTCGAGTTTTCGTCAAACATTTTTATGTTCTATTAAAATCAAGTAAGATGTATCTTCTAATTAATAATATATTTTTAAATTTTATATGACATTACTATTTACTCCATTTAAGATAGTTCAAAATATTTAACGTAATTAACTACACTAATATTATTTCGTATAAAGCGAAAGGTCGAACCACATGATTCATTGGCAATGGGCCAAAATGTCAACGTCCGTACACTTTGACGTAACAGTTCCGACTTTAGGTGACCTCACTTTTAAGTATCAGATTCTCTGTCAGCTATTTTTTAATTTTCTCATTTTAGCTTATCGTCGTATTCAAATCAAAATAAGAAAATGCATTTAATTCAAATTGACGTATTGCCAAAATAATATTCAAGTTTTTAAAAGATAAACTTCTCAAACAACATATACTCGACAAAATAATTTTATGGGACTTATACCTTTTCTCTACAAAACCTTCGGAATAACCAAAAGAGAAATATACATGGCTGAGCACTGTTTAAAAAATATTTAAGAAAATATTAGCATTTTTTTTTTACAAAATCTTTTTTTTACATTTTTTTTTTCATTTAAAGCATATCTTAAAGTAAGCAAATAATTAATGACCATGGAAAAGTGCACAAATCATGGGATCTTTGGAATTTCACACTCTCTGTCATCGTCAAAAGAAATCAGATCTCCTCTATTCTTATTAGCTCCTTCTCTCATCTTATTTTCTCCAATCACTCAATCTATCACAATATGCAAGAAATTAGGCGTGTATATTTCTCTCAATCATTCTACAATATTAAAAAGAAATTATTTCATGTATAATTACACGTGATGTACAACGATATGATATATTATACATGATTTATACTAAAAGGATACATATTATACTACATGTAGAGCTGTTATACCATCAAGATAGTCGGATTATTTAAGGTATAATTTATACATGTTATACATCACATGTTTATACATGAAATAATTTCTATTTACGAGATATTTCATAGTTGTTTACCTGTAAAATAGTACTGTTGAATTTATACGTGGTTTCTAGACAAGTGAACTAATTTGATCCTGAAATAATACAATAATAGAAGAAATGTACAATACTTAGCCTTGAAATGCAGATGAAACAACAGAGATGACAGTTCCGGGAATAAGGTTTCCGGGCACAACAATGATGAGATCAAAAAAGTAAAAAAGTAAGATTGTATTAAGTTTTGTATAGAATATAGTATATGTTTCGCCAGAAAAATCGTGTTCTTTACAATGATAACTGAACTCACTATTTATAGCTATGTCTAGAAAAGAATGTCCTAGGATCGTGCCCTCATTTAATGTCAATTATGAGGGTCATTGATGAAGACGTAACAATGAGAATAAATATCAAATTCTCTGTAACGGACCGTCGCTCTTAATGTTGCAGAATATTCCCTATTAAATGCTATCGGGGTAGAGGATTTAATATACCTTTATGAACGTTATCCTTTCTGGTGACAAGTGGAATGGTTGCATTTGGTCTTCGACCATCCCGTCTTGGGTACCATGTGTGCTCCCTTTAGACGACCACGTGTTATATTATATTTCACCCTATATAGATAGTCACACTGCTTTTTGGTGACATAACTTTGTATTACCGGGAAGTTGGTAGAAATACATTTTTGGCGGGAATTACTATAACTCCCTCTGAAGGTTCCTGACAGTTAATTAGACGCATGTCTCTCCACATTTAATGCCCCGAACACGCGTCATCCCATGATTCAGCACAACCTTTGTGGATTATCGAGGTAATCATGGCCATGAATTTAGCCGCCACAATTTTACTTATACGCAACATTCTTTTGCTTTGCGTTTCATAATTTCTCGAGCTTCCGATTTGCATATTTGTTTCCCATCCTTTCTCCAACTGTCTTCAAACACAAAACTTTTTCCTTCTTCTTTTTCAATGGCTTCTTCCTCCATGCGTGTTGGTTCTTCAAAGAACAAGAACAAAGGCGAGGACTTTGCTCCTCCAACGGTGGGTTCCATCATCCTAAGAAAACTCAGTATCACAAAGGACCTCGAAGAGAAATTCCCTATTGTTAACCCTCGTACATAGGCTGTTAGCAGGTACCCTTATTTCATTCGTCCTTCCAGTATTCCTGTTGTGAATAAAGACTGCTGCTGCCATGAGTTGGATATCATTTCTCCTGTTCTATCGGAGTGAGTGACCCTTTCCAAGGAAGGTTTTAAATATTTGTATACGTATCGCTTTACTTTGGGTGCGTTTTCTTTGAGCGGAGAGCTTAATTCCATGATTGCGGAGTTTTTCCTTTGCTACCAAGTGTGTTTGGCATAGGTAAGTACTTCTGTGTGGAGGACGGTCGCATGTCTTTGACGCTTGTGTCCGGAGACTGGAGAAGAGCTAACCTTAGCTCATATGATGAATCTCTATTCTCCCAAAATCTTCCGCGGGGGAATGATAAACCTCTGCAAGTGTGGCCACCATGCTTTGTTGTCTACCATGGATGATGTCAACGACCGTGGGTGGATGAAACGGTTCGTTGCATTCGTCACCTATGACATCATTCTGATAACGGTTTCATCCTTTTTGTCCACTTGGAACCACACTCGTAAGATCGTTGTTTAGTATTCTTTTTACTAGATATTCCTTTATGATCGTATCAACTCTTCACCCTTCACATGTTTCAGCAACTCGATGGATCCCACCGGTGGTGGAAGGTTTAGAACGGTGGGTTCAGAAGATCTTGGACGTCACGACGTCCGAAACACGTTTGTGGAAAGAACTGGCCCTTAAATACGGGTGAAAGGCCAAATATTATGATGATTTTAATTTACCTTGCTTCTATTTTTATTGTTTTTGTGTATGGAGACCTTGGTTGAACCCTTCTGACTTGTTTAAAAAATTAGGTCTACCTGCAGGCTCTGTTGCTGTCCCCGAGGATGATGTTTTATCTGATCATGCTGATGCAGCGTGGCTGCTTCAGGAAGCACTTACTCGAATATGTATCTCCGGGCCTACTTCGGGCGCTAACACTACTTTACGGAGTCCCCAACCGGAGGATAAGCAACCAAAGAAAAAACATTTCTCTGCGGTCAATGATTGATGATGATGATGAGGCTATTGATGAGGGAGCTTCTTTACATAGAAAGCAACGATCCTCATCATCTCAATAGGATGCTCGACTTGTTGAGATAGTTACACCAATTGAAGATGATGTCTCATCACTTTAGGGAGAATATGATTTGGTAGAAAATGCCAACTCTCATTTTGAGGCCCCAATTGTTGTAACCGGTGCTGTGGGGCTGAGTACCGGGTCCTTGCCATCTTTGGTTGGCAAGTATCCAATAGCCTGCACTGCACTTGATGCAGCTGTTTCTCACTCTTCAACTCCATCAGCTTCATCTCCACCTTCACCAACACCAGCACCTGCTACATCACTTCTATCTCCATCCGCTATTCCACCAATAGTGGCTACATCATCTCCATCGGCCGTATCTGACCATGAAGAAGGTGTTCCTCTTTCGCAGTCCCCAGTACATAGGAATGTGGGGCAAACTTATGCTGCCCCTTCTGAAAATTCACAAAGGAGTAGGAACGTTACTTTTTCAGTCTCTATCGGATGCAACTTGCTATCCTAGCCGATGTAGCTTGCTAATTATCTAAAGCCTTTGGCATCAGAAAAAGACTAGGAAAAGTTTTAGTGTAACGACCCGACCGGCCGTTTTGAGTATTTCAACCCTGTTCCCCCATTTACTGCTCAATTTATGCTTTACAACTGTTTTATGACTTACCAGATTAATTGGTTCAGGTCCGGAAGGATTTCAGAGTGAAATGAGACACTTAGTCTCATAATGGAAAGCTTAAGTTGGAGAAGTCGACCGGATATTGGTTTATGTGTAAATGACCTCGGATTTGAATTCTGATATTTCCAGTAACTTCGTATGGTGATTTTGGACTTAGGAGCGTATCCGAAAAATTATTTGGAGGTCCGTAGTGGAATTAGGCTTGAAATGGCGAAAGTTTAATTTTTGGGAAGTTTGATCGAGGGTTTACTTTTTGATATCGGGGTCGGAATCTTATTCTGGAAATTGGAATAGTTTCGTTATGTCATTTATGACTTGTGTGTAAAATTTGAAGTCAATCTGGATTGATTTGATGTGTTTCGGCACAAGATATAGAATTTGAAAGTTCAAAGTTCATAGATTTTAATTTGAGGTACGATTCGTCATTTTGATATTGTTAGGTGTGATTTGAGGCCTCGAGTAGGTCCGTATTATGTAATGGGACTTGTTGGTATGTTCGGAAGGGGTCTCGAGGGGCTCGGACGAGTTTCGGATTGGTTTTGGATTATTTTTCTTCATATTGTTATTGATGGTTGCTTCTGGCTCTAGTGTGACCGAACCTGTGGTTGGTTTGCGTAGGGGGCAAGTGTGGATGCGCAGGTGCGTCGAGTGGAAGTGCAGGTGCGAGGGTCTTTGCAGGTGCGGAGCTTGTTGCGCAAAAGTGCGACCGCAGAAGCGATCCTAGGTATCATAGAAGCGATCATTGATGGCCAAGCTGTTCTCGCATAAGCGAGATTTATACCGTAGAAGCCGTGGTCGCATATGCGACAATGCGACCGCAAATGCGGAAATGCTAGGCAGAACACTTTAAGTTCGGGGTTTCGCTATTTTTAGCCATTTCGAATTTTGGAGCTCGGTTTGGGCGATGTTGGAGAGGAATATTTTCACACAACTTGGGGTAAGTGTTATTGACTCCCTTGTGATTATATTTCATGAGTTAATCTTTGTTTTCAGCGTTAGATTATTGATTTTTCAAGAGAAATCAGAGGAATTTTCTACAATTTCATAAAATGAATTTTCGAGATTTGAACACCGATTCAGAGTCGGATTTGAGTGAAATTAGTATGGTTGAACTTGTAATTGGATGGGTTGTCTAATTTTGTGAGTTTTATTGGATTCCGAGACGTGGGTTCCATGGGCAATGTTTTGAGTGTAATTTCGGATTTTACGAAAAAATATTAATATTTTGATATGGAATTAATTCCTATAATTTGTGTGGACTGAATCAATTAATTATGATTAGATTCGAGCCGTTCAAAAGTTGATACGCCCAGAATGGAATTTCTTAAGCATTGTTTAGCTTGGTCGATATTGGATTCATCTTGTTCGAGGTAAGTAACTCTTCTAATCTTGGAAATGAGGGTATGAACCCTGAGTATACGTATTATGTGAATTGTTTGGAGGTGACACACAAGCTATGTTACGGGCGTGTGGGCGTGCACCATAGAAATTGTGATGTAATTGGTTCCGTGGAATCGTGTAGCCAAATAATCTTGGCATTATCTATGTAGTTTTATGTGTTAAAGAAATTGAGCTGAGAATCATGAAAAAAATTATGCTGAGGCTATATGCCAGTATTATTGAAACCCACATAGGTCATTTTGATGTTGAATTATTTATTTAAATTGAAATTTCATACTCAGTCATATTCCTTCATTGCATATCACATCTCAATCTCTGTTGCTATTTATTGATACATCATATCATCATTTTCGGACTAGTTTCATGACTTTGTGAGCCCGCGAGAGAGAGACTGGAGAGATTGATGACTGAGTGAGGCCAAGGGCCTAATTATGAGTGACATTATGGGATCGGGCTGCACATCGCAATGGTTATACTGATTTATGATAGCACTTAGGCTGAGAGAGTCCCTCCGGAGTCTGCACACACACCCAGTGAGCGCGGTTGATTTATATTGACGGATGGATCTTCCCTGGATATGGATCTTGTCTGAAGCATTTATACCTGGGGATGGATCTTCCCCACAGGCTGGATTGGCCCTACTCGGTACTGAGTGACTGATAATCAGTCAATGCGTATATTCCGGGATGGATCTTCCCTGGGCCGTATAGGCCATATATAGTACCGAGTGATTGAGCATGATGAGTGGAATGTGTGAGACAGTGAGATTGAGTACTCTAAGAGTGTGAGTACATGAGTTCATCTCTGAGATACATTGCATTGACATACACACATGACATATAGACATAGAGATATATTTTCCTCATGCTGTACGATATCACGTCATTCATCACTTCTCACACATATTGGCATACGAGCATAGTGATGCATTTTTCCATTGGCTATCTGGAAGGAAAATGAAACATCTTATTTATTGTTGAAAGGAAATTTAGGAGAATTACTGTTTTCAAACTTACTTATAGTTTTGGCAACTGCGATAAACGACTTGGGATTTTCACTGATACACTTGAAAGACAGAACTATTTTTCGAAATCATGATTTTGCTGAGCATTTATTCTTTGAGTTACTTCTTTTATTACTTGCTTTATGTTGTTATGAACTGTTGTTGTTTATTGGAGTTGGACTTTTACCTTGGTGCAAGCTCGTCACTACTTTCAACCTAAGGTTAGGTTTATTACTTATTGAGTACATGGGGTCGATTGTACTCATACTACACTTCTGCACCTTGCGTGCAGATGTTGGATGTTGATGTTGCGGAGGCCGACGGGAGCTGGATTTGAAGATGTACCTGCGTTCCGGTTGTATCTGCCTCTTGTTCATGGTAGCCTTAGATTTATAAATATCTGTTTATGTACATTTCGAACAAATGATGTATTTATTTTAAACTTGCTTTATAAATTATAATCTTAGAAGCTCATGATTTATACTACCAGTCCTTGGAGAATGTATAAGATTTAGATATTTCTTTTACTTAATTATCTTATTAAATTTCATTGGAATTGGATAGTTGATGACTGGCTTACCTAGCGGGTTGTGTTAGGTACCATTGGAATGTAATAGAGGGACCATTGGGTGCTTGATTTTCGTTTTGATGTGACGTACAGTCTCGAGTATGAACATTTTGAAGGATCTTCCATGTTGTTAAATTTTTGGACAAATTAAATTCTCATGTCTGTTAATGAGATTGGACTCAGATGGACTAGGTGTTTGCATAGTAATTGTGACTACGAAAGGGTATAACAAGATACCAATTTGAGGCTAAGCAGGTGGGTTATACCATACAGAGTAATCTACGTAGGTTTTTTCCTTATAATGTTTAGTGAAGAGTTTTTTTATCTACCAGCGGGCTGTATGTGTTGAGATTTGGATTTGAATCTGGTTGAGAAAGTTGACTTGGTTGTCAAGAGAATAAATGCGAGTTTAGTAGATGATTGAGGTATTTTATGGTTGGTGTTGCATGAGCTTAAGAATAATTTTTGATGGAACTGACTGCAGTATTATTGCAGTAATAGAGTATGGGTATTGTGAGTTATGGAATGTTTTTTTCTATAGTTTTGAGGCAAGTGGGGGAGCCTGCTATTGACAATTCAATTCATGGTTATATGTTAAATTTTAGTTTTGGTCTGAGGCATACTTGTGGATTAGTTATGAATTGCAGATGTTGAGATCGAGGATGACTCGAGTATTGAAATTCCTAAATACGGGTTATATTGCGCTTTATGAGTATATGAAAATCATGGATGAGTGAGTTATTATTTGTGAATGATGTAGTGCGCACGAAGTATGAATTTGATTAGTGATGTTAAGGCAGGATTACCTCTTTGAGTATTGTTGTGCTAATGGGGCACGTGTCTTTCAGCCCGTTTGGGCGGTGCAATTTAGATTTGAGCAAAGTGGGTGACTCTCGAGAAGGTGATAATGGATTCGAAAGTGTATAAGTGGCAATTGAAAATTTTCCGGATTCGTATATCGCTAGAATCGGTTATTTACATTGGATGGTGTCGGGACCTGCGATAATTCTGTATGACTATGGATTCTACATTTCTGTATAAGAAAAGGAAGAAGGAACAATGTTAAATTCACATAAGGTCTTTCAGAGTGGATGTCTCGATTGTGGTAGTTATGTGGTGCTTAAGAAGATACCACAACTTATAGGCCTTAGGACGGTGTGATTTTATGTTAGGGTGTCACATAGTGAGCTTTGGGTAAGGATCATAGTTTTCTCACAAGGAGAAGTGTCAACTTGAGAGTAGTTTTGAAGAAATTCGGAGAAAATAAGACAACTAATAGTAGGCTAGACCAGTATGGTAATGACATGCTCGGTTATTTTGGGTAATTATGATGTGGTGAAACTCTACAGATATTTTGGTGGCAATATTCTTGGGTTTAGTGGCATGCGCGGCTTGGTCGAGTTAGAGGAATTCAGTTATGAGGGCTTGGTTATTTACAAATGGGTTTCAAAGTGTTATTGATAGTTTCTACCATGGTTTGAATCAGATATTTTTTACTGGTGTGGGGAACGTGTTGTGTATTGAGATTTCCTCTTGGAAGGAAGTAAGAGGAAGGATTCTAATTGATCGAGTACGTAATTTGCTGGCGACTCAGAGTGTTAATGAGGTTCTTATGATTTAATGTAATGGCCTAATAGAGGCGGCGCGTGGAGTGAGACTAAGATTTGCAGGTTCAAGAATACAGTTCAGTTTTGAAAGGATGGTCATGAATTCTTAGACAACATGGGCGGTTCCAAATGACTAGATGAATACTATTACTACTTGGTATTGCATGAGAAGGGTGCGTATTTCAGAAGGCACATTGTGTTTTGACTTACGGATGTTCATTGGTATTGCGGTACTCACCTGGTTGATAGACTGTTGATATTCAAATTTTATATACCTTGTACGTCCCAATGTAACGTAATGAATATGATACTTGTTAATCATGATTTAAATGAGTTTAAAGTCATGATATGAATATATATGACGTTTGGATATAATATATAAAGTTTGGGAAAATCGGATTTAAGTTGCGGAAAAAGAACCGACTAAGGATTTTCCTTGTAACAGATATTTTTGAGAAATACATTTTGTGTGCAATATGAGGTCGTTTTGGGACATATTATATACCAAATTGAATATCTACGAGTCTAGTTTGCAATGCATTAAATCGTTTATTGATACGACATCGGAGTGGTGAGATATCTACATTTTTGTGAGACTACGCAAGCAGTACGGTTGGGACCCACTTGAGACGACCTTTGACCTTACGTTTTTTTTAAGGTGTTTCAGACTCATTGCGGGTCATTTTTCACCCACTTTTCATCTAACAGCTCTCCGAAACCCTCCCTAACATATCCCAAGATCTCAAGAATCAAACTAAAGGGAAATCAACTCAAATCGTCCGCAAAGGTGTTAAGGACTACAAGAGGATGCTTCTATGATGTTGTGGTGTGATTGAGGGCTATTGTGAGCTACGTTGAGACAAGGTTTCGAGTTGTACCTACTGTCCAAGGTATGTATAATATATTTTTGATTGTGCCTAAGGTTAATCTTGTGTTGGTTGTGTTGTTTTAGTGAGAAACCATAAGATAGCACTTGAAAGAACATGATAAGTAGTTGTCTTTGGTTGGACTGTTTTGTGGTTAATTAGATAGTTTGTGGTGGATGGAAATTGTAAGAAATAATTTGATAATGTTGTGGCTGATGTTGTTAAGCTTTTCTATTTGTTAATTAAGTTTATTGAAGAAGAAAAGATGAAAAACAAGTGATTGGCGATAAAAATTAAGGTATTGGACGTATGGGGCTGTTTTGGAAGCCATTTTGTGGATGTTTTGAACTAGAAATAATATAGTACATATAAGTTTGCTGTTCTGAAGGTTATAAACTAATTTATGGAATAAAATTTCGATTTAATTTATATCTTGTTGTGAGTAAAAACGAGTTTGCCGCTCAATTTGGTTGTTAAGATAATCGGAGAAACTCATATTGGATTATATTATTCATAATTATATTTTTGGTTATAGTTGTTATTGGGATGTTGATGACCCTTAGTGATCTTTGGGATGTATTAAAAATATGGGAGTTGCTGTCCGATTTTTGTAAGCCATACGACTAGCCAAATACGATGGTATGACGTTATATGTTAGCGGCAATATCATTTCACTTGTTGTAGATGAAAGAAGTGGTGTTGATCTTGGTTGAGTAATAAGGAAGAGATCATACTGATATGTTAAGGCTATCCCTTCTTTCATTTGGCATGATCCAAATGATACAAACTAAACGAGCAAAATACGCAACTTTCATAAATGACTCTATTAATAGAAATACTAGGGGTGTCTATATTCTTGATTCCCAATGTGAATTATTATTATATCTTATGTTCATGGGTCTCAGAAAAATATGTATTTGATAAAGTTTATCCGAAAGGCATACTGATGTTATGACATTCTGAGAAAATCTTATTAACGTATTTCTTATGTATTTTATGCATTTATACATGTACATTGACCCATGACCAAATAGCGTTATAAACGCGTATATTATATGTATATAGGATATGGAAAAAGGTTACGGCGTTATATACGCACCACCACCTGATCAGCTGGTATACGTTGATGATTT
>AWOL01S0067986.1:0-13086 GCA_000715115.1 Nicotiana otophora
GAATGGGGTGTTTGAAGAGTAAGAGGTGTTTCCATGATAGGGATTGGACTGGTAATAGGGAACGATTGTCGATACCTCTTCCCTTTTCTTCTTTTCGTTACCTATTGACCCTGACTGGATTGTTTTGCTAGTTGCTTGCAATGCGGCCATGGATTGTACTTTGCCAGACTTTATACCTTCTTCTAAAAAAGCTTTTAGGCTGTCACGCCTTGACCTCGGGGAGCGCGACCGACGCTCAACAGAGTTACCTCGGTCGAGCAAGCCTGCACAGTGTCGTCTACCCAACTCACCCATGAATAAAGAGAAGAATACATTTCGTTAATTGGAAAATAAGAGGTAAAGTGAATAACACCAGTTCATTTCCATTAGTTACCTCATTAACAAGTCTCGAAAATAGTACATTGTACAATCATAATTAAAGTGGAATAGATTACAACATTTTTAGTTAAACATACCCAAAAACAGATACAACACACACTATATCTACGGAGCCTCTAATAGGAACAAAAGAATGCGACGACCGTGCCGGAAACAAGGCCCCAGCTATACCTCAAAACGCTATGTACAAAGAACAAGAGATACAGGACCCCAAAATAAAGTGGGGCTCACCAAGTCAGATGAGGAGAGGGTGTGTTGCTATCACTGATCAATACCACCTGCTATGGAACCACCGGCACCCATTAAAGATGCAGCAACCCCAACAAAAAGGATGTTAGTACATATGGAATAGGACAAGTATGTAAAACTAAACACCCTCTCAATAGAACGAGTAACAGTAAATGGAGAAGAAAACATGAAATAAATAAAAGACTCAAAAAGTACCAAGGTGTCAAGTTAGGGGAAAGGTAAATTTCAAGTAAGTTTCAGTAAATTAAGTTGGGAGATCTATAGTACCGATACACCACCGTGATTTAGCATGGAGTCCGATCTCCGCTTGACCGGCTTAGCTGTCTCACCCTAATACATACACTCACAATACCACCATGTGCGCGGCATGGTGTCTGATCTTAACCCGACCGGCTAAGCCGTCTCACCACAATGCCATGTGGGTCGACATCACATCACATCTCGCTAGCAATAATCGCATCCTATTTAAGGGGAAACATCTCAACACACTAATCTCATCCCATATAAGGGGAAACAATCTCATCACATTAACCTGGGGATTTACCCCTCAATCACTCCTACATTGGCACGTGTATTTTTGGGGTTAGGTTATTCCGACCTACCCTTCCACGGTGGCTAAACCATACTCCCAAGGCATTTGTATAAAAATGATTTACCACTCATTTCATATTATTTTACATGTCATTCAATTTATTGGCACCATTGGCCGTAATGCAATATCATTCTTCGCACGTTGGCCGTACTTCATAATTCATGCTCACTATTTCACTTTTAAACATTATCACGGATTGTCAACAACAAATATTTCTATTCAAGACTTTAAGAACACATTTGAGCAATTTAGGGTCTTAGGAACATGTGATTTCTCACACAATTTGATATGATCACTTTTATTTGGGCTTCACCCGAAGTCACAACATTTTAATACATAGTCATACTTTGAACACGCTCCCGAAGAATAACATAATATGATAAGAATATTCCGGAACACATTTTGAACATATTCGTATATACATCTTACGACACCAAACTTATTCAGAAAAGTCAATTCATAATGGACAACTCGGGACTTACAAGAACATCTTGAGAATTCAATTCTAAGAGAGAAGTTTAGCCAACATACCTCGCCTTGAGCTTTCCTTAATTCACTACACCATTCTGGAAATCCTAGCAATTTTGATCTATTTAGAGATATGGCCAAATTGAACACAAATTAGGGAGGAGTTCATGTTTCCAACTCATTTAGCATTTTATCAAACACTACGAGGGCATTATTATTACTAGCTTCTCCTATGGAGAATTTCCTTCACCCCATAACCCAAAGTCTACGTAGATGAGCTCAACAATTTTCCCACTACCCTTGATGGTATATGGATGTAAAATAAACAACTCCCACACCCAAGAATTGCTTGGCTTATTATCTATTTTTAGTAAAATCACGAAATTGAGTGCTAGGGAGTAGAACCTTACCTATAGGATGAAGACCTAGTGAATTTTCTTGTGAATGCTTCAACTTAGAGCAAGATTTAATGATCAATAAGCTTATGAACTTCCCTTCTCACTCTATGGTATTCCCTCTCTCTAGAAATATCAGATTTTTGCTTCAAAAGTGACCCTTTGCCTCAATATATCGAAATAGGGTTGGGTCAATAATTAGAAAAATGAAGCCTCGATGCAGATCTGCGGTGGCATATGTGACCGCATAACGCTTCTGCGATGTGCAAAATGGACCGCATAATGTTCCTCCGGAACTGGGCACCCCTACCTGACTCTGCGACCGGTCTGCAGTCCGCAAACCTATTCCGCGGTCGCATAATGAGCTGCAAAAGTTTCCTCCAAAATTGTTTTTGTGCTGTATATGCGAGGGGTTATGCGGCCTGCAAAATGATTATGCGGTCGCATAATGGTCCCAAAATGATGCCCAAATTTTTGCTTCGGTCTGCGGCAAATATGCGGTCCGCAGATCAGTTCTGTGACCGCATAATGGACCACAAAAAAGCCATGTATTTTCAAAACATTGCTTCAACTCCCCAACGCACAATTCTCAACACATAAGCCTATTTCGGCACCACAAAACCCCGTGTTTTAGGTAAACTTTTATGGGGCCGTACATTCTCCCCCGCGTAAGATCATTCATCCTCGAATGAGGGCCAAACTCCGTCATTAGAAACCAATGTGACTCAGCTGCTATAACACACACCAACAGTTCCAAACTTTTGACTTATTCCCCAAATTTCCAATTTTTTTGCCAGAGTTTTCCCTGTAGCTGGGCCTATCCGCCTGTCAGAGAATCATATAAACCAACCTTAACAAAATATACATGAACCAATGACGTAACATAACATAAAAGCAACGATAATTGTTGCCTTACGAGTAGTAAATCACTAAAAGGGAATGCCCTTAAGATCATGATACATCTTTGTAGAGCCCGGGTGCACAGAATTCCACCAGTAGACTTGCTGACAATTTGGACATCTTGCCACAAAGTCCACTACATTCCTCTTTATATCATTCCACCAGTAGACTTCCCTAAGATCATGATACATCTTTTTAGAGCCCGGCTGCACGGAATACCTAGAAGCGTCAGCCTCGGTCATGATTCTTTCCCAGAGACCATTCACATTTTGAACACATAGTCGCCCTTGGTGCCTTAGTGTACCATCATCCACGCCAAGAGAAAAGGCCATGGTCTTATGTTTATGAATCACCTCCTTTCATTGTACCAACAATCGATCGTTGTATTGCTTCTCCTTGACATCCACCACAAGCGATGATTCAGCCCTATTTCACACAATCACCCCTCCTTCACTAGAGACCGCAAGACGAACTCCCAAACTAGCCACCCGATGAACCGCCTTGGCCAATGACCTTTGATATGCCTCCAAGTGAGCTAAACTACCCATAGATTTCCGGCTAAGATCATCCGCCACAACATTAGCCTTCCCCGGATGATACAGAATATCGATGTCGTAATTCCTTGAGTAACTCAAGCCATCTTCTTTGCCTCAGATTCAATTCCTTCTATTTAAAAATATATTGAAGGATCTTATGGTCCGTGAATATATCCATATGGACCCCATACAGATAATGACGCCAAATCTTCAACGCAAAGACCACCACTGCAAGCTCTAAGTCATGTGTTGGATAGTTCTTTTCATGATTCTTGAGTTCCCTAGATGCATAAGCTATCACCTTGCCATGTTGCATTAATATACACCCAAGTCCAATTTTTGAAACATCACAATATACTACAAACTCATTTGTACCCTTTGGTAGGGTCAATAATGGTGTAGTAGTCAATCTTGATTTCTACTCCTGGAAGCTTCTTTCACAAGCATCTGACCATTGGAACTTAACCACCTTCTGCATCAATTTAGTCAACGGAGAGGAAACAGGAGAGAACCCCTCCACAAACTTCCTGTAATATCCAGCTAAGCCCAAGAAACTGCGAATCTCTGTTGGGGTAGTAGGTCTAGGCCAATTCTTCACACCTGCAATATTCTGAGGATCAACCTCAATGCCTTCTCTCGAGACGACATGACCCAAGAGCGTGACAGATTCAAGCCAAAATTCATAATTCAAAAACATCGCATACAACTTGTGATGATATAGGGTCTGTAGAACTACCTAGAGATGGCTGGCATGGTCCTCTCAACTTTGCGAATATACAAGGATATCGTCAATAACCACTATCACGAAAGAGTCAAGAAAAGGCTTGAAAACGCAGTTCTTAAAACATCAATGAAAGTTGCGGGGCATTTGTTAGCCCAAAGGCATTAACAAGAACTCAAAGTGCCCATACAGGGTATTGAAAGTTGTTTTCGAAATATCCTTCTCCTTGATCTTCAATTGGTGTTACCCGGATCTTACTTTGATAATGGAGAAGTACTTAGCATCCTGCAATTGATCAAATACGTCATCTATCCTTGGCAGTGGGTACTAATTTTTTATTGTAACCTTGTTGAGTTGCCGATAGTTAATACACATTCTTAGTGACCCATCCTTCTTTCTTACAAATAGAACCGGTGCACCACAAGGCGACACACTCGGCCAGATGAAACCCTTCTCTAACAAATCCTTCAATTGTTACTTTAGCTCCTTCAATTCTGTCGGTGCCATTCTGTTGGGCAGAATAGATATAGGTTGTGTGTCTGGCATCACATCAATCCCAAAATCAATTTCCCTATCTGGCGGGATCCCAGGGAGCTCATCCGGAAAGACCTCCAGAAAAACATTCACAAACGGCACAAACTCAAGTGTAGGTGCCTTAACATCGATGTCTGTAACCCAGACCAAATGGTAAATACACCCCTTGTTAATCATCTCTGTGGCCTTAAGGTAAGAAATAAACCTACCCTCCGGCACCACATCCTCCCTCTTCCATTCAATCACTGACTCATTTGGAAATTCAAACCTAACGGTTCCTGTTCGACAATCAAGCTTAGCGAAACATGAATAAAGCTAATGCATCCCCATTATTACATCAAAATCAACCATCCCCAATTCAATTAGATTGGCCATGGTGTCCCGACCATGCACTGTGACAACACAATCCCTATAAACCCGCGTGGCCATAATAGACTCACCAACCAGAGTATATACAGAGAATGACTCATGGAGCTGTTCCGGTCTATCCCAAATTCCATAGCAACATAGGGAGTGACATAGGACAAAGTGGAATCGGGACCAATAAGAGCATACACATCATGAGATTGGACAGTCAATATACCTGTGACAACATCTGGAGAAGCCTTGGAACTCTGGCGACCTTTCATAGCATAGAAACGGCTGGGTCCTCCCGGACTCTATGTACCACCCCTAGCTGCACCATGCCCTGTAGGAGCTTGGGTGCCTCGAGCTGGAGGAGGTGTTGCAGATGTAGTAGCTGCAGAACTGGCTAGTTGTGCTGCACCTATACCCATGTTCTGGTGAGATGAACGCAATCCCTTTGAATCTGACCCCTCATACCACACCAGTAACATATGGGCTGGTCCATGAAGTAGTCCCCAAAGTGCATTTTCCTGCTCAGGGCCTCCGTTGCTGCTGGAATCTCCCACCAGACCGACCCTACTGGTAGGGCCCCCTGTTGCCCTGACCAGGCCTAAAGCGGCTCACCTGTTGCTGAATGACCCCGATGGCTGCGCACTGACTGAAGATTGCACAAAAGACTGGGATGGACCTGATGACCCTCCTCTGAATGCTGACCTACCACCACCACCAACAGAAGAACCACCAAAGTTTCCCGTAGATTGGGCATTGCTGCTGCTCTCATGCTCCATTCTATTCTTCAATTTGCGGGTCTCTATGGCTTGAGCAAATGCCACCATCTTACCATTGTTCAAATCAGAATTCAAGGCAGCTGTAGTGGCCTCATTGATAACCAAAGGGCTAAGGCCCTACACAGACCGACACACTCTAGCCTCCATAGTGGGCATCATATAGATGGCATATTTGGACAGGCACGTGAATCTCATATGATACTCCCACACACTTATACTACCGTGCTTCAGGCTCTCAAACTCGGCGGCACGGGCTGCCTTAGTCTTGGCAGGTAGGAAATGATCAATGAAAGCATCGGCAAACTCACTCCACCTCACCAGAGGTCTTCCTTCCTCATGGGAGTCCTCCCACATTTCAAACCAAGAATAGGCCACCCCTTTCAGGCAGTAAGCTTCCAACTCCACTCCCTCTGTATCAGTAGCATGCATAACTCGGAGGGTCTTGTGCAGTCAATAAAACCCTGAGGGTCGTCCTCAGGATCAGTACTTGTGAACACTGGAGGATCCAACTGGAGAAACCTGTTCACCCTAGAACTAGTGGAATTCCCTGGCTGACTAGAAGAAGTGGGTGCAACATTTTATCTCTAGGCTTGGGAAGCCACTATCTGAGCCAATATTTGTATGGCTCCCCTAAAATCCCCATGAGATGCCCCGGGGCCGGAAGCTGGGGCTGGAGGTGGAACTGGAATATCAGTTGGAGGGATCGTTGCACCCCTAGTAGGTGTAGGGACCGGAACAGTCTGATCAGGTATAGTAGAATCAGGCAATGTAGTTATCGGGGGAATATTCTCAGCCCTCGGGTGCTCACTCGCATCATCAAGTAAAGGATCAACTGCCACTCCTAGGGTGAAATTGTCTCCTTGTCCAGTTCTTTCTTTCTTCATAGGTGCCATATACTGAAAATTATAGCAATGCACGAGTTAAAGGAGGAACAATCATACAATCAGCTTTATCGCAAGATCTAGAACATCAAAGAAGGGTATTATTCCTAAATGCCCAAGTAGCCTCCTAATTATATATGTGGTCGACAACACACCGATAAGAAGGACTCTACTAGACACGGCTCCGAGACATCCTAGGAAACTTTAAAACCTTAGGCTATCATACAAAGTTTTTCATGCCCCGACCTCAGGGAGCGCGACCGGTGCTCAAAAGGGTTTCCCCGGTCGAGCAAGCCTGCGTAGTGTCATCTACCAAACTCACCCATGAATAAAGAGAAGAATATATTTCGTTAATTAGAAAGTAAGAGGTCATGTGAATAACACCGGTTCATTTCCATTAGTTACGTCATTAACAAGTCTCCAAAAGAGTATATTGTACAATCAAAGTTAAAGTGGAACAGATGATACGATTACAACATTTTTAGTGTAACATTCCCAAAAACAGATACAACCCACACTATGCCTACAGAGCCTCTAACAGGAACAAATGAGTGCTACGACCGTGCCGGCAACAAGGCCTCGGCTATACCTCAAAACGCTATGTACAAAGGACAAGAGATACAGGACCCCGAAATAAAGTGCGGCTCACCAAGTCAGCTGAGGAGAGGGTGTGTTGCTATCACTGATCAATACCACCTGCTATGGAACCACCTGCACCCATTAAAGATGCAGCGCCTTTGATAAAATGGATGTTAATACGTATGAAATAGTACTAGTATGTAAACAAAACATCCTCTCAATAAAACGAGTAACAGTAAACGGAGAAGAAAACATGAAATCAATAAGAGACTCAAACAGTACAAAGGTTTCAAGTTAGGGGAAAGGTAAATTTCAAGTAAGTTTCAGTAAATTAAGTTGGGAGATCTTTATCACCGATACACCATCGTGTTTTAGCACAGAGTCCGATATCAGCCCGACCGGCTAAGACGTCTCACCCGGATACATACACTTATAATACCACCATGTGCGCGGTATGGCATCTGATCTCAGCCCGACCAACTAAGCCGTCTCACCACAATGTCGTGTGGGTCGACATCACATCACATCTCGCTAGCAACAATCCCATCCCATTTAAGGGGAAGCATCTCAACACACCAATCTCATCCCATATAAAGGGAAACAATCTCATCACATTAACCTATGGATTTACCCCTCAATTAGTCCTACACTGGCACGTGCAGTTTCGGGGTTATGTTGTTTCGACCTACCCTTCCTCGGTGGCTAAACTATACTCCCAATGCATTTGTTATAAAAAGGATTTACCACTCATTTCATATTCTTTTACATGTCATTTATTTTATTGGCACAATTGGCCGTAACGCAATATCATTCTTGGCATGTTGTCCGTACTTCACAATCCATTCTCACTATTTCATTTTCAAAAATTATCACGGATAGTTAACAACAAACATTTCTATTCAAGACTTTAAGCACACATTTGAGCAATTTAGGGTCTTAGGCGCATGTGATTTCTTACACAATTTGATATGATCACTTTCATTTGGGCTTGACTTGAAGTCACAATATTTTAATAAATAATCATACTTTGAACACGCTCCCGAAGAATAACATAATATGATAAGAATATTTCGGAACACATTTTGAACATATTCCTTTATACATCTTTCGACACCAAACTTATTCAGAAAAGTCAATTCATAATGGACAACTCGGGTCTAACAAGAACATCGTAGGAATTCAATTCTAAGAGAGAAGTTTAGCCAACATACCTCTCCTTGAGCTTTCCTTAATTCACTACACCATTCCGGAAATCCTAGAAAGCAAGTAAGAGAATAATATGTAGGCGATTAGGCAATGTAAGAGAATTATCGCTTGTTATGCTAAGCCAAACACTTAAAAGGATTTTGAAAAAATATTTATGTCTAAATGAAAAAATATAAACTAACCTAGAAAGCAAGTAAAATGATCAATGGCTACAAGCATGGATACACGGAGAATTACACTCAAGTAACGATCCAATGTATTTCATGAATTTACCAATATGAGCGAGATTATGTTAATTAGCCTCGGATATTAATTCGATATTAGCTTCTTCCAAAAACTAACAAGACTTCCTAATTGAATTATCCCTAAAACAATTAGGAGATTAAGAGCACATGATGTGGCTACAAGTAGTTTAATCCTATCCCTAGGTAGAATCTATAAAGTGACGGTTAACGCCTCAAGTTCTTATTAATTAATCTTTTCCAACCCCCAAATTAGCTTTTCCAAAATTAATTCAAAGTTAATGGGCGAGTCCTAGGGTTAGCTAATCCCTTTGGAAACATTAAAGAACAAGAATAATTAAAGAAACAATGACTCAGTTCAAAATAAATAAAAATCATTCAATACATAAGCACAACAAGATACTTAATCCACACTTTAAATATGAATATTCCCATAAGTAAGATCCAAGTGTTAGAGAAATACTACACACTTAGATGAAGAAATGAACATAAATGGGCAAGAAATTCTCAACCAAAAGCTTCAAATCTTCAAGACCCAAGTGTGTGTGCAAGAACCCTAGATCCTAAACTTGTATTCTCTTGTCAAGAGACTGAAAAATAAGACAATGATATGCCAAAGATGACCTAGGACATGTATTAAAGGGTTTGGGACATAAAAATACAAAATTACATAAGTGCCCAGAACTGAAGCGCGATCTTCGCATTTACGAAGTGATTTTCGCATTTGTGAATCTTTACTTTTTTGTTGAATATCGCATTTGCGATAAAGGGCTTCGTATTTGCGAAAGTTGACTGTCTCGTTTGACTTCGCATTTGCGGCCCTACTTTTGTATTTGCGAACACTATTGGACCTAGTTGACTTCACAATTTCGATTCACATGTTCGACTTTGCGGACGTTGACTGGCATGGTTGACTTCACAACTGCGAGCTCCTAATCGCATTTGCGACACCTGAGGTTCCTTTCCAGATTTCTGCTTTTGAGCCCCTTTTTGACTTGTATTCGCTTGATTTCTTCCCTATCACTTCTAAATTACATAAAACCTATAAAATAGAAGTAAACGACATTAAACACACTATTATAACAATTAAACATAGAAAGAATCTAAGATTAAAGACGAGATAAGTTGGTAAAATACCGACTTATCACTGCTTCAACTACTCCATTCATTTGTGGTCTGTAGGCTATAGAGTTGCGGTGTACAATTCTGAACTTCTCTCAAATTTTCCTCATGAGATCACTATTGAGATTATTTGTATTGTCAGTGATGATTGACTCGAGTATCCCAAATCGGTAGACGATGTTGTCATAGACAAAATCTGCGACTACTTTCTTCGTGGTGTAGGAGCTTCGACCCATTTGGTGAAATAATCAATGGCTACCAAGATGAAACAGTGCCCATTTGATGTAGCGGGCTGTGTATGTCCAATCACGTCCATGCCCCAAGTGGCAAACGGCCAAGGCGAACCCATTACATTCAACTCATTAGGCGGGACTAGGATGAAATCCCCGTGGTTCTAGCCCTGATGACACTTCTGCACATAGAAGATACTATCACTTTCCATGGTCATCCAAAAGTATCAGCCTCTTAAGATATTTTTGGCTAAGGTGAAGCCATTCATATGGGGTCCGCACGTTCCTTCATGTATTTTTTCTTACAATCTTGGTGCTGCGGTGGCATCTACACATCTTAACAGACCCAAGTCTGGGGTCCTCCTATACAGGACTTCCACGTTCAGGAAAAAGTGATTTTCCATCCTTCTGAGCACTAGCTTCTGACTATTAGTAGCATTCTCAGGATACTCTCTTGATCCAAGGAACCGTTTGATGTCATGGTACCACGGTTTACCATCCGGCTCTTCGTCTACATGAAAATAGTACGCATGTTGATCTCTGATCTCTATATCGATAGAGTCGATGTAGTTCTTATCTGTATGCTGAATCATGGATGATAAGGTGGCAAGAGCATCAGCAAACTCGTTCTGGATCCTGGGAATGTGCTTGAACTCGATCATTATGAACTTCTTGCATAACTCTTTTACACACTGCAGGTATGGAAGGATCTTGATGTTCTTGGTAGTCCATTCTCCTTGAACTAAGCGTATCAGTATATCAGAATCCCCTATGACCAAAAGCTCATTTATGTTCATGTCGACCGTCATCCTGATCCCGAGGATGCACGCTTCATACTCGGCCATATTATTGGTGCAAGGGAACCTTATCTTTGCTGATGCTGGGTAGTATTTTCCTGATTGTGAAATTAGGACTTCCCCAATTCTACTCCTTTGAAATTCGCTGCTCCGTCGAAGAACATTCTCCACCCAGGGTATGATTCTACGATATCTTTTCCGGCGAACAACATCTCCTTATCTAGGAACTACGTAGTGAGCGGCTCATAATAATTGTCCACTGGATTCTATACAAGGTAATCGGCTAAAGCTTGTCCTTTGATGGCTTTATGCGTTATGTACACAATGTCAAATTGGCTGAGAAGAGTTTTCCATTTGGCTAGTTTTCCTGTAGGTATCGGCTTCTGAAAGATATACTTGAGTGGGTGGAGCTGGGATATTAAATATGTGGTGTATGCCAACATGTAATGCCTTAGTTTCTAGGCTATCCAAGTCAAGACACAACAAGTACACTCTATCAAAGTGCATTTGGCCTCACATGGCGTGAAATTCTTGCTTAAGTAATAGATGTCCTGCTCCTTTCTTCTAGTCTCATCGTGTTGTGCCAAAATGCATCCTAATGCATTATCCAAAACTGACAGGTATAACAACAGTGGCTTCCCAGGCTCGGGAGGAACCAACACTGGTGGATTTGACAAATACTCCTAAATTCTGTTGAAAGCTTTTTGACACTCTTCTGTCCTTTTTGTGGAAGCATCCTTCTTCAGCAGCTTGAAAATAGGTTCACAAATTACCGTAGACTGGGCTATGAAACGGCTGATGTAATTCAGCCTACCCAGGAAACTCATCACATCCTTCTTGTACTTGGGAGGTGGCAACTCTTGAATGGCTTTGATCTTTGAAGGATCCGGTTCTATCCCTTTTCTACTTATGATGCAACCTAGCAATTTACTAGCAAGGACTCCGAATGCACATTTTGCAGGGTTCAACTTCAAACTATACCTCCGTAAACAATCGAAAAACTTTCTCATGTCGTCCAAATGTTCTGAACTCTTTTGAGACTTGATGATGATGTCACCCACATATACCTCGATCTCTTTATGAATTATGTCGTGAAAAAGATCATGGCCCTCCTGTAAGTGGCACCGGTATTTTTGAGGCCGAACGACATGACTCTGTAGCAGTAAACTCCCCAAGGTATAGTGAATGCTGTATTTTCTACATCCTCTTCGTGCATCAGGATCTGGTGGTACCCGGTGAAACAGTCCACGAATGACTGTTGTTCGTGCTTCGCATAGTTGTTGATGAGGATATTAGTAGGAAACTGATGCGAAAGATGTCGGTGCTTAACCTAGGCATGTCATCATACGACCATGCAAACTCATCGATGTATTGTCGGAGGAGCTCTACTAACTCTTCTTTCTGCTCTGCTTCTAGATGGATTCTGATTCGGGTTTCTTTTACATCTTCTTCGCTTCCTAAGATGACAACTTATGTCTCCTAAAGGTTTGGCGTTTTCTTGCATTCCAGTTGTTTGATTATGGAATATTATCTGGCGTCATGCTTTTGTCATATTCCTCGTAATTTGGATCGCTTTGCTCAAGGGTTTCGTTACATGTCATAAACGCGAAATGTGGGTTTTTATCATTTTGATTATTGAAAAGAAAAACTAAGTATAAATGAAGCAATAAATAAATTTGCAATAATTTTAAGAAAATATTTCTTTCATTTCATCAAAAGAGGAACGTCTGAGCATTCAAAGAGGCAAATGACAAAAAAGTACTAACACAGTTCAAGCCTCAATTGACCGTGCACTCTTTTCAAAATATTTATAATTCCACGCTTCCAAGACTCCCGGCGAACCAAAGACGGGCTGGTGGTCCAATTCCGTAGGTCCTCTCCTAGTTTGGCATTCCAATGGTCGGTGTCTTGATATCAATTTTGTCATAGCATTCCTCAATCATGGTCACGAACAGCCTTCCCATTCCATCGACAATGTCATCCTATGGCATTGAGCTCTGACCCATACCCGAAACACGCTTTGTCACAAAAGCCTTTTTCCCGAAGCTACCGGTACAAGTCTTCCTAGTCAGAGGCTGACACCATATGTCGACTCAGCCTTTCTGCCCATTTGGCTCAATCGA
>AWOL01S0067986.1:15122-29566 GCA_000715115.1 Nicotiana otophora
TGTATCTGTACTTCATCATTTCTCTCATGGCCATCTTTGATTTATACGGTGATTGCATTTCCATATTTTGTCTGCTCTCTTCTATTTCCATGGTCTGCATAATCTCAACTTCATGAAAAGAGACCCCGTCTAATCCTTCTATGAATGCAACTTCATGTTCCAGATAAGTTGATTGGCTCCATTCGCCGTGGATTATGATCTCTTGATAGCCTCATTCAAACATCATGCACTGGTGTAGGGTAGATGGGACTACCCCTGCCATGTGTATCCAAGGTCTTCCTAGCAATATGTTGTATGAAGATGAAATATCCATCACTTGGAATAGTATGGGAAACTCGACTGGTCCAATTTGTAGATCCAAATAAATTTCTCCAATAACGCCCTTCTGCGACCGATCAAAAGCACTTACCCTTACATGACTTTCCTTTACTTCTCTTAGATGGATACCCAACTCTCACAGAGTAAAGTGCGGGCAGATATTGAATCCTGGTCCTCCATCAACCAGTACTCGGGACACCACCTTATCTCCATATTTGACCGTGATGTGTAAAGCTTTGTTGTGACCCACGCCCTCTATAGGAAGTTCATCTCTTCGTAAAGTGATCATATTTGCTTCGACCATTTTCCCAATGGTTGCTGGCAGTGCCTCACTGGTGGTATTGGTGGGCATGCTCACCCCACTTAACACTTTCATCAGGGCATCTTTATGACTGTGAGAACTCATCAGTAAATCCATGATCGATATTTGCGCCGGGGTTTTCTTCAATTGTTCCTCCACGGAGTATTCTTTGGTTGACATCTTCTTCCAAAATTTTGCAACCTCTGGATCTGTTGTATTCCTTTTCCGAATCTATTCCCTTCCTAGATTCCCTCGGTTTACATCCTAAGGAGCATAATACCTCCTTAACCTGGTCATATCATGAGCCTAATTTGTCCCCTTGTCCTTCCCCTTTTGTTGGTATGTCCATAAAACCGTCTTATATTCATGATCCTCTTCATCCCTGGTAGCAGCGGTGGGGTTTTACTGGTAAGTCTAGACCATCACAATAGGTTTTAACTGTATTGCTTGTAGCCTCATCATTTTCTATCGTGACGATGGTTCCTTTCAAGTCATACTCTTCATCCAGGGTGATCATATTAGCTACTTGATTCTGGTGATTTGGCAGTGGGTTGAGGTTCACATTGGGTAGAGCTGGGGTGCACTAAATGGCTCCACTTTTAATCAGTGACTCAATTTCATTTTTCAGTCTGAATAATCCTCGGTATCATGCACTGGTACATCTTAGTGGTACACGCACCATTTGGTTGCATCAAAGTATTTTGAGGGATACTCAGGAACCCTTCCTTCTATCGGATGTATCAAACTTGCTCTCTGCAGTATTTCAAATAGTTGAGCCAGAGGTTCAGTAATCGGGGTGTAGTTTCTGGGACCTCTATCTTCAAAATTTGGACGAGGTCGGGGTGCATAGGTGGGTCAGTTTTGATGAGTGGTAGTTTGAATTGGAGCGTATGGTCGTGGTGGGTTGGGATTTGTATGGGCTCGAGGTGAGTTATACTGAGGTTGGGGATTGAAATATGGTTGTGTGTTGTAGACTGGAGCATAAGCAGGTGGGTGTGGGGAATGGGGTGTTTGAAGAGTAAGAGGTGTTTCCATGATAGGGATTGGACTGGTAATAGGGAACTATTGTCGATACCTCTTCCCTTTTCTTCTTTCCGCTACCTATTGACCCTGACTGGATTGTTTTGCTAGCTGCTTGCAATGCGGCCATGGATTGTACCTTGCCAGACTTTATACCTTCTTCTAAAGAAGTTTTTAGGCTGTCACGCCTTGACCTCGGGGAGCGCGACCGATGCTCAACAGAGTTATCTCGGTCAAGCAAGCCTGCACAGTGTCGTCTACCCAACTCACCAATGAATAAAGAGAAGAATACATTTCGTTAATTGGAAAATAAGAGGTCATGTGAATAACACCTGTTCATTTCCATTAGTTACGTCATTAACAAGTCTCGAAGATAGTGCATTGTACAATCACAGTTAAAGTGGAATAGATTACAACATTTTTAGTTAAACATACCCAAAAATAGATACAACACACACTATGCCTACGGAGCCCCTAACAGGAACAAAAGAGTGCTACGACCGTGCCGGCAACAAGGCCCCAGCTATACCTCAAAACGCTATGTACAAAGGACAAGAGATACAGGACCCCGAAATAAAGTGGGGCTCACCAAGTCAGATGAGGAGAGGGTGTGTTGCTATCACTGATCAATACCACCTGCTATGGAACCACCGGCACCCATTAAAGATGCAGCAACCCCGACAAAAAGGATGTTAGTACATATGGAATAGGACAAGTATGTAAAACTAAACACCCTCTCAATAGAACGAGTAACAGTAAATGGAGAAGAAAACATGAAATAAATAAGAGACTCAAAAAGTACCAAGGTGTCAAGTTAGGGGAAAGGTAAATTTCAAGTAAGTTTCAGTAAATTAAGTTGGGAGATCAATAGTACCGATACACCACCGTGATTTAGCATGGAGTCCGATCTCCGCCTGACCGGCTAAGCTGTCTCACCCCGATACATACACTCACAATACCACCATGTGTGCGGCATGGCGTCCGATCTTAACCCGACCGGCTAAGCCGTCTCACCACAATGCCATGTGGGTCGACATCACATCACATCTCGCTAGCAATAATCGCATCCTATTTAAGGGGAAACATCTCAACACACCAATCTCATCCCATATAAGGGGAAACAATCTCATCACATTAACATGGGGATTTACCCCTCAATCACTCCTACATTGGCACGTGTATTTTTGGGGTTAGGTTGTTCCGACCTACCCTTCCACGGTGGCTAAACGATACTCCCAAGGCATTTGTTACAAAAAGGATTTACCACTCATTTCATATTATTTCATTCTTGGAACGTTGGCCGTACTTCGTAATTCATGCTCACTATTTCACTTTTAAACAAATATTTTTATTCAAGACTTTAAGAACACATTTGAGCAATTTAGGGTCTTAGGCACATGTGATTTCTCACACAATTTGATATGATCACTTTTATTTGGGCTTCACCTGAAGTCACAACATTTTAATACATAGTCATACTTTGAACACGCTCCCGAAGAATAACATAATATGATAAGAATATTCCGGAACACATTTTGAACATATTCGTATATACATCTTACACCACCAAACTTATTCAGAAACGTCAATTCATAATGGACAACTCGGGACTTACAAGAACATCTTGGGAATTAAATTCTAAGAGAGAAGTTTAGCCAACATACCTCGCCTTGAGCTTTCCTTAATTCACTACACCATTACGGAAATCCTAGCAATTTTGATCTATTTAGAGATATGGCCAATTTGAACACAAATTAGGGAGGAGTTTATGTTTCCAACTCGTTTGAGCATTTTATCAAACACTACGAGGGCATTATTATTACTAGCTTCTCATATGGAGAATTTCCTTCACCCCATAACCCAAAGTCTACGCAGATGAGCTCAACAATTTTCCCACTACCCTGGATGGTACATGGATGTAAAATAAACAACTCCCACACCCAAGAACTGCTTGGCTTATTATTTATTTTTAATAAAATCACGAAATTGAGGGCTAGGGAGTAGAACCTTACCTCTAGGATGAAGACCTAGTGAACGTTCTTGTGAATTCTTCAACTTGGAGCAAGATGTAATGATCAATAAGCTTATGAACTTCCCCTCTCACTCTATGGTATTCCCGCTCTCTAGAAATATCAGATATTTGCTTCAAAAGTGACCCTTTGCCTCAATATATCGAAATAGGGTTGGGTCAATAATTAGAAAACATGAAGCCTCGATGCAGATCTGCGGTCGCATATGCGACTGCATAACGCTCCTGCGGTGTGCAAAATGGACCGCATAATGTTCCTCCGGAACTGGGCACCCCTACCTGACTCTGCGACCGGGCTGCAGTCCGCAAACCTATTCCACGGTCGCATAATATGCGCTGCAGAACTTTCCTCTAGAATTTTTTTATGCTGGATATGCGAGGGGTTATGCGGCCCGTAAAATGATTATGCGGTCGCATAATGGTCCCAAAATGATGCCCAAATTTTTGCTTCAGTCTGCGGCAGATATGCGGTCCGCAGATCAGTTCGGTGACCGCATAATGGACCACAGAAAAGCCATGTATTTTCAAAACATTTCTTCAACTCCCCAACACATAAGCCTACTTCGGCACCACAAAACCCCGAGTTTTAGGTAAAATTTTATGGGGCCTTACATTCTCCCCCGCGTAAGATCATTCATCCTCTAATGAGGGCCAAAATCCGTCATTAGAAACCAATGTGACACAGCTGCTATAACACACACCAACTGTTCCAAACTTTTGACTAACTCCCCAAATTTCCAAACTTTTTGCCAGAGTTTACCCTGTAACTGGACCTATCCGCCTATCAGAGAATCACATAAACCAACCTTAAAAACATATACATGAACCAATGACGTAACATAACATAAAAGCAACGCTAATTGTTGCCTTACGAGCAGTATATCACAAAAAGGGAATGCCCTTAAGATCATGATACATCTTTGTAGAGCCCGGGTGCACAGAATTCCACCAGTAGACTTGCTAACAATTTGGACATCTTGCCAAAAAGTCCGCTACATTCCTCTTTATATCATTCCACCAGTAGACTTCCCTAAGATCATGATACATCTTTTTAGAGCCCGGGTGCACGAAATACCTAGAAGCGTCAGCCTCGGTCATGATTCTTTCCCAGAGACCATCCACATTTGGAACACATAGTTGCCATTGGTGCCTTAGTGTACCATCATCCACGCCAAGAGAAAAGGCCATGGTCTTATGTTTATGAATCCCCTCCTTCAATTGAACCAACAATCGATCGTTGTATTGCTTCTCCTTGACTTCCACCATAAGCGACGATTCAGCCCTATTTCGCACAATCACCCCTCCTTCACTAAAGTCCGCAAGATGAACTCCCAAACTAGCCACCCGATGAACCTCCTTGGCCAATGACCTTTGATATGCCTCCAAGTGAGCTAAACTACCCATAGATTTCTGTCTAAGAGCATCCGCCACAACATTAGCCTTCCCCTGATGATACAGAATATCGATGTCGTAATCCTTGAGTAACTCAAGCCATCTTCTTTGCCTCAGATTCAATTCCTTCTATTTAAAAATATATTAAAGGATCTTATGGTCCGTGAATATATCCACATGGACCCCATACAGATAATGATGCCAAATCTTCAACGCAAAGACCACCGCTGCAAGCTCTAAGTCATATGTTGGATAGTTCTTTTCATGATTCTTGAGTTGCCTAGACGCATAAGATATCACATTGCCATGTTGCATTAATATACACCCAAGTCATGTGTTGGATAGTTCTTTTCATGATTCTTGAGTTGCCTAGACGCATAAGATATCACCTTGCCATGTTGCATTAATATACACCCAAGTCCGATTCTTGAAACATCACAATATACTACAAACCCATTTGTACCCTTTGGTAGGGTCAATAACGGTGTAGTAGTCAATCTTGATTTCTACTCCTGGAAGCTTCTTTCAGAAGCATCTGACCATTGGAACTTAACCACCTTCTGCGTCAATTTAGTCAACGGAGAGGCAACAGTAGAGAACCCCTCCACAAACTTCCTGTAATATCCAGCTAAGCCCAAGAAACTATGAATCTCTGTTGGGGTAGTAGGTCTAGGCCAATTCTTCACAGCTGCAATCTTCTGAGGATCAACCTCAATTCCTTCTCTCGAGATGACATGACCCAAGAGCGTGACAGATTCAAGCCAAAATTCATAATTCAAAAACTTCGCATACAACTTGTGATGATATAGGGTCTGTAGAACAGCCCAGAGATGGCCGGCATGGTCCTCTCAACTCTGTGAATATACAAGGATATCGTCAATAAACACTATCACGAAGGAGTCAAGAAAAGTCTTGAAAACTCGGTTCTTAAAAAATCAATGAAAGTTGCGGGGGAATTTGTTAGCCCAAAGGCATTAACAGGAACTCAAAGTGCCCATACCGGGTACTGAAAGTTGTTTTCAAAATATCCTGCTCCCTGATCTTCAATTGGTGTTACCCGGATCTTAATTTGATCATGGAGAAGTACTTAGCATCCTCCAATTGATCAAATACGTCATTTATCCTTGGCAGTGGGTACTTATTTCTTATTGTAACCTTGTTGAGTTGCCGATAGTTAATACACATTCTTAGTGACCCATCCTTCTTTCTTATAAATAGAACCGGTGCATCACAAGGCGACACACTCGGCCAGATGAAACCCTTCTCTAACAAATCCTTCATTTGTTCCTTTAGCTCTTTCAATTCTGTTGGTGCCATTTTGTTGGGCAGAATAGATATAGGTTGTGTGTCTAGCATCACATCAATCCCAAAATCAATTTCCCTATCTGGCGGGAGCCGAGGGAGCTCATCCGGAAAGACCTCCAGAAAATCATTCACAAACGGCACAGACTCAAGTGTAGGTGCCTTAATATCGATGTCTGTAACCCAGACCAAATGGTAAATACACCCCTTGTTAATCATCTCTGTGGCCTTAAGGTAAGAAATAAACCTACCCTCCGGCACCACATCCTCCCCCTTCCATTCAATCATTGACTCATTTGGAAATTCAAACCTAACGGTTCTGGTTCGACAATCAAGCTTAGCGAAACATGAATAAAGCCAATGCATCCCCATTATTACATCAAAATCAACCATCCCCAATTCAATTAGATCGGCCATGGTGTCCCGACCATGCACTGTGACAATACAATCCCTATAAACCCGCGTGGCCATAATAGACTCACCAACCGGAGTATATACAGAGAACGACTCATGGAGCTGTTCCGGTTCTATCCCAAATTCCATAGCAACATAGGGAGTGACATAGGACAAAGTGGAATCGGGACCAATAAGAGCATACACATCATGAGATTGAACAGTCAATATACCTATGACAACATCTGGAGAAGCCTTTGAACTATGGCAACCTTTCATAGCATAGAAACGGTTGTGTCCTCCCGGACTCTATGTACCACCCCTAGCTGCACCATGCCCTGTAGGAGCTTCGGTGCCTCGAGCTGGAGGAGGTGTTGCAGATGTAGTAGCTGCAGAACTGGCTAGTTGTGCTGCACCTCTACCCATGTTCTGGTGAGATGAATGCAATCCCTTTGAATTTGACCCCTCATACCACACCCGTAACATATGGGCTGGTCTATGAAGTAGTCCCCAAAGTGCATCTTCCCGCACCTAGGGCATGGGGGCCTCCGCTGCTACTGAAATCTCCCACCAGACCGACCCTACTGGTACGCCCCCTATTGCCCTGACCGGGCCTAAAGCGGCTCACCTGTTGCTGAATGACCCCGATGGCTGCGCACTGACTGAAGATTGCACAAAAGACTGGGATGGCCCTGATGACCCTCCTCTGAACGCTGACCTACCACCACAACCAATAGAAGAACCACCAAAGTTGCCCGCAGATCGGGCCTTACTGCTGCTCTCACGCTCCATTCAATTCTTTATTTTGCGGGTCTCTGTGGCTTGAGCAAATGCCACCATCTTACCATTGTTCAAATCAGAATTCAAGGCAGCTATAGTGGCCTCATAGATAACCAAGGGGCTAAGGCCCTGCACAAACCGACACACTCTAGCCTCCATAGTGGGCAACATGTAGATGGCATATTTGGACAGGCACGTGAATCTCATATGATACTCCCACACACTTATACTACCTTACTTCAGGCTCTCAAACTCGGCGGCACGGGCTGCCTTAGTCTCGGCAGGCTGGAAATGATCAATGAAAGTATCGGCAAACTCACTCCACCTCACCAGAGGTCTTCCTTCCTCATGGTAGTCCTCCCACATTTCAAACCAAGAATAGGCCACCCCTTTCAGGCAGTAAGATTCCAACTCCACTCCCTTCGTATCAGTAGCATGCATAACTCGGAGGGTCTTGTGCAGTCAATAAAACCCTGAGGGTCGTCCTCAGGATCAGTACTTGTGAACATTAGAGGATCCAACTGGAGAAACCTGTTCACCCTAGAACTAGTGGAATTCCCTGGCTGACTAGAAGAAGTGGGTGCAACATTTTATCTCTAGGCTTGGGAAGCCACTATCTGAGCCAACATTTGTATGGCTCCCCTAAGATCCCCATGAGATGCACCGGGGCCGGAAGCTGGGGCTGTAGGTGGAACTGGAATATCAGTTGGAGGGATCGTTGCACCCCCAGTAGGTGTAGGGACAGGAACAGTCTAATCAGGTATAGTAGAATCAGGCAATGTAGTTGTCAGGGGAATATTCTCACCCCTCGGGTGCTCACTCGCATCATCAAGTAAAGGATCAACTGCCACTCCTAGGGTGGCATTGTCTCCTTGGCTAGTTCTTTCTTTCTTCCTAGGTGCCATATACTGAATATTATAGCAATGCATGAGTTAAAGGAGGAACAATCTTACAATCAGCTTTATCGCAAGATCTAGAACATCAAAGAAGGGTATTATTCCTAAATGCCCAAGTAGCCTCCTAATTATAGATGTGGTCGACAACACACCGATAAGAAGGACTCTACTAGACATGGCTCCGAGACATCCTAGGAAACTTTAAAACCTTAGGCTATCATACCAAGTTTTTCATGCCCCGACCTCAGGGAGCGCGACCGGTGCTCAAACACTAGATGGGAATTATTATTGCTAGCTTCTCCTATGGAGGATTTCCTTCACCCCACAACCTAAAGTCTACCCAAATGAGCTCAACAATATTCCCACTACCCTTGATGGTACATGCATGTAAAATAAAAAACTCCCCCACCCAAGAATTGCTTGGCTTATTACCTATTTTTAGTGAAATCATAAAATTGAGGGCTAGGAGTAGAATCTTACCTCTAGGATGAAGACCTAGTGAATTTTCTTGTGAATTCTTCAACTTGGAGCAAGAGTTAATGAACAATAAGCTTAGGAACTTCCCATCTCACTCTATGGTAAACCCTCTCTCTAGAAATATCAGATTTTTGTTTCAAAAGTGTCCCTTTGCCTCAATATACTGAAACAAGGTCGGGTCAAAACTTTGAAATAGTGAAGCCCCGAAGCATATATGTGGTCACATATACAACCGCATAATGCTTCTACGGTCCGCATAATGGCCCTCCGGAACTGGGTCCGCAGACCTATTCTGCAGTCGCATAATACGTTGCAGAACATTCCTCCAGAATTTTTTTTTTGCTGGATCTATGAGGGGTTATGTGACCCGCAAAAAGATTATGCAGCCGCATAATGGACTGCATAATGGTCCAAAAAATTTTCCCAAAGTTTTGCTTCAATCTGCGGCAGATATGCGGTTCGTAGATCAGTTCTGCGACCGCATAATGTACTGCAGAAACGTCCTGTATTTCCAAAACATTTCTTCAAATCCACAACGCACTATTCAACCCAAAAAGTCCTCGCCTTGAAGAATCCCTACAATCGTCAACACATAAGCCTACTTAGGCACCACGAAACCTCGGGTTTTAGGTAAACGTTTGCAGGGCCTTACATCTACCCTATCATGCCCATCATTTTCTAAAGGCAAAATACATAAGTAGCCACCTGAATTATACATCACATCCCCGTTACACACTTTTTGGGAACAAAAGTCAGGTTACACACTCAACCTTTCCAAAGTGTGGCTAAGACGTACCATCTTTGCTACGTGGCACGCGCGTGCTTAACAAAAAGTATAAGCGCGTTCAGTTGATAATTTTTTTATCCCAATCCTTATTTAGATGACACGTGGCAAAACTATTCTCTTATTTTTAATATTATTTTGTTCCTTAACTTTGAAACCCTCCCCGTCGTCCCCCGCGAGTCTTCTTTCTTAAGCAAAACAAACAAAACCCAGCTACATTTTGGATCTAAAGTTGCAGATATTTGTGTGAATGGCACTAAGGTCAAACATTCTAGTGGGTCTGGGAATTATTATTTTTATTATTGAGATTGGATTTTGTAGAGTTCTTAAAATGATAGGGGTGATGAAGAAGAAATGGAAGTACGGCAGCGGAATTCATCGAGCTTTTTCTTAATTTCGTCGAAGGATGAGGTTTTAGAAGAAGCGTTTTGGTTGTTGATGGAGGAAAAAGAGAAGGGTTTAGTGGGTGGGGATTGTGTTTGTTGTTGGTGGTGGGGTGGGTCTGAGGATTTGATGAAGAAGAGAAGAAATAGAGGAAATGGGTTTGGATTTGGGGCAGATGTGGAGGAGTTTTATTGTGGCTACCATTGTTGTGATAGTTGCCATTGTTGAGGAGTTTTTACATGCCTTGCAAAAGAGAGAGACGAAGTGAGATGTTAAGGGTATACTTGTAAATTTAAGTATTTTATTTTTTTTAAAATTATTAACACGTGTCATGATTTTATTAGCTCGTGATATCACACATATTCTGAAAAGCTGGTCAAGAAAAAAGTGGTATATCTTAGCTACACTTTCAAAAGATTGAGTGTGTAAGGTGACTTTTGTTCTCAGAAACTATGTAATAGGGATTTGGTGTATAGTTCAGGTGGTTACTTATGTATTTTGCCTTTTCTCAAAGTGTATCCCTTCTTGAACCCTAATGAAATACTTAGTCAGCTCACAGTTGTCTAACAGAGGGCGGCCTCTGATCTCTATCGACATGCATATTCTTGGAAAGTTTACCAGTGAGGACATATCAGGAGTAATTTTTGTGTTGAATCGAAAGCGAATTATGCAATCTTCCGCCATATCCTGACATGCTCTCCAGTTTTGTGAATCTTGGCGAGTATACCAAGTAAGTGTGTCCCCTATCAAGCTCCTTATGAACCGCTTCATTCTCAACTTCTTGTTTCTTCCTATTCCAACTAGATTATCACAAAAGGCTCTCAAGTGTGCATGGTGATCACTTGTCCCATCAAAGATATCAAACTTCGGAGGCATGTACCCTATCGATATATCCACATCAGGATGGATACACAAATCCTCATAGTCTAGACTTTCGCTCCGTCGAGCGACCTGAAGTTTCTTTATTTGTTTTCTCAATGCTCGTAATTGCTCAGACATTGATTCCTCCTCCTTCTACTTAGCTTCCCTCTCCATTTCGACATACTGATCGACTTCATAAGGCGTCCTGACCGTGACAGGCACTATGAAGGTGGGTTTTGAGTCGGCATATACGGGAGAAAGATATCGTTCATATGCAGCCGTATGTGCCGCGGGTATGTGCTGGTTTTGGTTAGTGGTGAAGGTGACTCTATCAGGAGGAGGGGTGTGAACTGTGTTGGTGGTGACTGGTGGTATTTGTGGGTGTATGGGAGTGTTTGTGGGTTTGCAGGGGTTACTGGAGGTATAATTTGAGTGGTAAGGACTGAAGTTGGGGTATTGTTGGCTTGGCGAGTAGTTGAAGGAAATTGGTCGTGGATTGAATCTAGAGAAGGAAATCGGGGTGGTTGTGGGAGCGTCGTCACGGCCAGATGTGCTAATTCCCGTATGTGTTGCACTTCCTTCCTCAAAGATTCCATCTCCTGGGCCATCCTGGCCATATGTTCACTATTCCTTGTATCATCTTTCTCTCCCGATCTCCCCGGGCTATCAGCTATTGCCAGAGTGTATTCGGTCGGGAGATCTGTCGCAGGCATCTTCCCTTTCGATCTTAGGTTGTACGGTGGTTCCGCTAGTTTTGAGTCAACACAAACCAACTTTTCTTTTGGAAATAATAGTAAAGTAAGAAAAGAAAATAAAGAAAAGAAAAAGAATAGAAGTCAGTTTCAGTATTTGCAAAAGTAATAGGCACACAAAGTAGTTAGTTCACGTATTCAAGCAAGCGCATTCTCCTAAAATTCATGGGACCTCTCTTTGCCGGAGGTAGGTCTAAGTCGCGAATATTTGACAAACAATTAGATTTGACACATTCAGATCTGAAGCAAATTTTGGCTTTCGTAGATAGTATTTGGATTGTAATGGTCAGGAGCAGAGGTTACATCATTGTTTCCAACATTCACAGAATTACATGGGCTCAAACAAACCTTCCCTTAGAGAAATGAGGAAGTTTAGGATAAAAGTACAAAGTGGGAAAGGGAAAAAATCAACCAACTTCTACTAACCATCACCGGAATCATTCCCCATCTCTTCTTCCTCTTCTTGTTCTTCCTCCAGGTCTTCTTCAAATTTTTCTCCATCATCATTGAACTCAAATTCTTCCTCTAGATCTTCCTTTAGTTCTGTCTCGGACTCAATATGCACACACTCCACTACTCGGTCATCATCCTTGGTGGGTGGCAGCATGTGATCAATGGATCCCGAGACCACTTGGCGGTGCATGGTGGTAGTCACAAGACAGTGTGGCAATATCTCATGGTAGATTTGCAAAGCCGCCACTGCATCCTCCAGCCAAGCTATTCCTTCTCTGGTTGATCAGGCCAGCTCGTCTTCTTCATTGATCCAGACATAATATTCTTGAGTGCACTACGAATTTTGACCCATTGGCATTGTGACTAGATCATTCCATTCCTCATGAAGCCTCTTTATCCTTGGTATTGGAATCTACCTATTGTATTCATCCTCATACAGTGTTGTCCCCATCCAAAGAGGTACATCCTGAATCAACCTGAACTACCTGAGAACTCGTAGGGGTGAGTATGGCTAGATGCCCTCAAGTCCTATCAGCTCGATGAAATATTTCGGAGGAGTCCTTAGGATTGCCCCTCTTCCTAGCCATGACATCTTCCAATTCACTCATTCTCCACTTAAGTTGGTCAGCATCTCTCTCCACTCTTCCTGTCCGTGTGGGGAGACCCAATGTATCATCCTCTTGATATGACTTTGAATCATGTTGCTGACGCCCACAAAGTAGTCAATTGTGGCCTCTCACTAAACAAAATGATCTATGGCCAAGATTTGAAGCAGCGGGTTACAACCCTTGAAGAAATTATACCCTCGGGAGCATGCGGACAAGGCTCTGAGAATCTCTGCTAGCACCATAGGTACCAAAGAGGCTTGGAAGTTGCCTCGGAATTTTGCTAGAACCATGGGTAGTAGATTGATATTGATATGTCCTCTTCTTTTTGGGAAAACCAACAGTCCCAGCAGTGTCAAAAAGAAGGTTATGGGTCGAAGACTCTCCCACGTTGCCTGATCACACTAAAATTCTCCCAAGTCCTATTCATCACTTTCACGATATCCGAATATGTCAAATAATTTGTCCAGGCTTACCCGTCCATCCTCGATTGTTCTCAAACCCTGACTGTTTGCCAGACCCAAAGCATCAAGAAACCTGTAGCCGGGCATGGTGATTGGTAGTATCGGTTTCCTCCCTGTAAATGGTAGCTCCGTGAAACTGGTAACTTCTTCCAACGTTAGAACTAACTCACAATCAGCAAACTTGAACACCACCTTGGACGGATCCCAGAACTCTATCAGCAGGCGAGTAAGCACCTTGTCAGCTTGGATGTTTAGCAAGGCGGTCAGTTATCCTAGATGTATCTTGATTTCGTCTCCATGTCCTCGACGAATATCCTTCCACCATTGCTTCATCTTGTGTGGTGCTCCCATTACCATATTGATCTCGGGGATGTTTTGGTTGATTTCCATTTCTGAAGTGGGTAGAGAAAAAGGGTTTGATAAGTGTTTGCTTCGGATCTTAAGTGTCTCGTCATGATTGGTTCGTCTTTCCACAGAAGTTATGTCATTGGGTGCATGACCCATTGACATTAGCATGGCTTTCCTAATGGTGTGTCGATTCCAAGGACTGACTCACCTAAGGTTTGATAAAGTAGAGTATTTCCTACTTTTGAATTTGACTACAAACTACGATAAGTTATGTCGGTTGACCTAACAAATCCATTCTCTGAAACTAAAGAATTTTGAGAAAAGGTACGGAGGTGTGTAAAAGCCAACCCTCGCATGCCATTGTGTGTGATAGTGTACATCCAAGACTCGATAGGAAGAAGTGTCATGACAGTATATATAAAGCAGTAACAGATAGTGATGTAGCAATAATAGTTTAAGATAAGCAGACATGCATAATAATGAGCAAGTAAGGCAGGTAAGCATATAATTGTAAATTAAACACTATTAAATCTGTGTACAAACAATCCTAAGTTCAAGGTCTAGTCTAAGTCTGCTAAGGTCAGAACCTAAGTGTGAAATCCCCAACAGAGTCGCCATGTTGTTCAAAATAAGATTTAACTTATGGTTTCCCTGTAGATGATAAAAGAGAGTCGCCACCTAATATTTAAAGGTGTACTAGGNTTAGCTACACTTTCAAAAGATTGAGTGTGTAAGGTGACTTTTGTTCTCAGAAACTATGTAATAGGGATTTGGTGTATAGTTCAGGTGGTTACTTATGTATTTTGCCTTTTCTCAAAGTGTATCCCTTCTTGAACCCTAATGAAATACTTAGTCAGCTCACAGTTGTCTAACAGAGGGCGGCCT
>AWOL01S0068004.1:3465-15301 GCA_000715115.1 Nicotiana otophora
CGTACCTCTTCAAATCTGAAGAGTTGAAGAACAGTTTGAACCCCTTCAGATTTGGAGAAACAGTTGGCACCTCTTCGGATTTGAAGAGTTGCACCTCTTCAGATTGAGCTCAATATTGGCTATAAATACCAGTCCATTCTCTCAGATTTTTCATACGAATTTCTGACTTCTCATCCTTTCTTCTGCATTGTTTTAACTACAAACAAAGCATCAGTAAGTGTGATTTGCTACCTATTTTGTGTTCGCTGAAACATTGGTGTTTGAAGTATCGCTACACCAGTGTGTAATTCATTCTATCCTGGGAGGAAATAATCCACAACCTTGGGTACTAGGAGGGGATTAAATTCCTTAAGGAAACACAATCCACAACCTTGGGTACTAGGAGGGGATTAAATTCCTTAAGGAAACACTGTGAATTCAGTGGGTTCGAATTAAATTTTGTTTCTTTTACTTTTATGTTATTTATCTTCTCCATAATTGTTTTACAAATACAGCAAGTTAAACACCATTTACTTTTCGCTGTAACGGTGGGTATGATTAAAACAGTGTTATTCAATGTTATCTGGTATTATTAATTTCAGATTTCACTTTCTAACTTTGATGACATGATATGAACGAATGTTTAAGTTTTAGTTGGAAAGATTTCTTTACATGACTCCATTCATCCATAACAAGAAAGTTGTGACAAAGCAAACGACATCCTTGCTTAAAGCATTTCTTTGTTACACATGACACTATATTTTGTTAGTACAAAAGATTGTTTGTCTGGAAAAGAAAAAGGAAATGGCACAAAATATCAGTAGTAATTCTCACCCATTTGGACATTCTGTTTCACCAAGTAGAAATAACATTTAGTGGAAGCATAAGGTTTGGACATTCTGTTTCATGAGATTCAACCTTGCTTAATCAAATTTACTGTTAAGCATTTGATGTCGTAATCCCGTTTACATGACGACATCTTTTCAGTATCATTGTAGGGGCATTTACAATATATAGTTCTTTAAATCTTGGGAACAAACAGTTACTACTATTTTGCATAATAGCTTGACAACATTTTAATCAACTCACAGTCCATTTTAATTAACTCAAAAGAAGTCACTCTATCTGTAATAGTATCCTGAACACTGAAATATTTTTGACAATCACAATAAGAAAGCTTTATCTATAGCAGAAATTTCAAACAGCGCAACACAGTAGCACCACCCCAACACCAAAAAAGAAAAGCAGAATAGTAACAACGTCATTTGAAACACGAGTACTTGAAAATGCAGTAGAATAGTACCACATAAAACTATAATTCATTAGCAGTACTACATCACCAAATATCGGAAAGCAACATAGTAGCAGCACCAAAGAAGCTGATAGCAAAATCTAAAAAATGCACAGATAAGCACTTGAAATAATGATAATCTACCATTAACATTAAACACATATTAGCACTAGAAAAAGCTAATTTACCAGCAATCCATTTAATTTTGTTGTGTCTGTTGAAAGTATATCCAACCAGAATCTATTTCAACTGCTACTTCTTCTAGAGGCCAAGGAGGAATTTTAGTTGATTTAGCCCACAATTGTGGCCCATTTATCGGAAGAATTGCATATTCATAAATTCTTTTGTATGTTTCAACCTTGTAGCAGTCATCCACGTAGTCAAGAATGTCATCCTTCTTAGCCCAAATTGCTGCAATAGCATGCTTGCAAGAAATTCCCATAATAATCCATTTTCTATAGCTACATATTCGATTCTTCAAATCAACTGCCCAATTGTCACGAATAGTAGCTCCTATAATCTCATAATTCCACTTATTAGATTTTTTAGGGATATATTCACCGGCTGCAGTCTGATTTTTGTGCAATATGTTCTTAATATTTGGACAAACATCACCCAAACTCTATTTCTGCGCTTTCTCCCTATTAGCTAGCATTCTAGCCATGAGCAGATATCGCAATTTCTCCAGAAGTGCCAAGCATCAAGGATCATGCTATTAAACACTTCACATAAGTTATTTAATAAAATATCACACTTGGCATCTGAAGAAAAATGTGACCTTGACCATTCGCTAGGTTCTTTGTCATTGAGCCAAGCAACAACATTCGTATCTAACTCTGTCATCCGTAACATGCAAGCATCCAATTCTTCCACAGTAGCAGCCTTTGCAGCAACCCAAAATACTTTTTTTTAATGTGAATCCACTAAAACCAGCTCTCTTAAAATTGTCATGAGGGTGCCTCGCACAAAATCTATGGCTAGCATATGGTAAAACTTCATTAAAAGCTTCAATATAAGACCTTTTTGTTTGTCAGACATAAAGGGCCAACCACTCTCATCTATATCTAAATCAGCTGCCAAATAGTTCAAAAACCACACCCATGTCTCTTTACTTTCTTTCTCAACAATCGCGTAGGCAATGGGAAATATGTTATTATTACCATCAATTCCGACTGCAGATAACAATTGTGTCCCATACATTGGACCTTTCAACCAACAACCGTCAACACCTATTATCTTTCTACATCCAGCCTTATAACCTTTCTTACAAGCAACAAAACGGATGTATATTCTCTGAAATCTGTATGGCTTATTTGGTACCTCATTATTAGTAAACTTCATGTGAATTGTACTGCCTGGATTTGTCCTATCAATTTCAATGCAATAATCCCACATCATTTTGTATTGATCCTTAATATCACCATCAATCAACGCAATAGCTTTCATCTTAGCTCTTTTGGCTTGAGATAAAGTCACTTTAGCTCGTAGATCTAAACTCACTCTATCTCTGAACTCAAGTAAGCTCCAACCGCTGTTTGATTTAATTTCTTTGAGGTATTTTCTTGCAATGAAGGATGATGTTATTGTTCTATTTTCATAATTCCACTCCTTGCAAGTATGTGTAGTTTGTACTTCCTAATCTGAAGCGTCGTGTCCCTTTGTATTTTATATGCCATGATTTCCCATTCGCACTCCGGATGTATACAAACAACCTTCATTCTTTCTTTGTCATTTTTCTTCCACTTAATATGCTTTCCATTGTTAATCTTACGAGTAGCTACTGCATTCTTAAAATCTTGCTTGCTTGCGAAAGTACATTCCAGAGCAAAAATCGGCTTATCTCTATCTGTATGTGGGTTGAAGTGAGGAAAATTGGATTCCTCAGTCTCGGAATCGCTATGCAAACTTTTTGTGTCTGCAGAATCAATACAGTCAGATTTCCCTTCTGGAGCGGCCATCTTTCTCTTCACTTCGACACTAAGAATTTCGCTTTCATCTATAATGCTTTCTACAATTTTTTCATGTTTATCAACAAGTAGATCATCAGACAAATCATCTTCGGAGTCACTAAAATCATCACTAGATGAATTTTCCCGCACAAATTGATGTTTGTCATTATCTCTAGCATTTGATTTATATACCGAATCTATATTTTCTATACTGAAATATGAGTCCAAGTGTTCGAAGTAAATCTCAATCACATTGTCATTCAGGATGTTTCTGCCAACTGCATATGCTTCATTATCTGTAGATACCAACCTCCATCTATTACCGGATCTTCCATACCTATGCCAAAAAGTTATTAAATCCTTTAAATATCCACAAATTGCTGCCATGTTCTTGAACTCATCAAGGTTCATTTTTTCCACATTAACATAATCAATATAGTCGATGTTGCCCCCAACATAATACTTTTCTGGCATACGTTTCATAATTCCTCCATGGTATATTTTGATACTGACAAATAATGCCTTGGTTATCGCTTCTGAAATTACAAAAAATATATTGTGATATAATTAACAAAAATAATAAATATTCAATAAGACTTTAACAGTAGTACATATAGAAAACGTCCAGATTTTAGGTCGTGGATTCAAGTCATATTTGTTTTAAACAACAACAAAGTTGCAAAGATGTTTTTCTAAACAAAAGGTTCTCTTTACATATTCAGAAACATGCTTATTGTATAGAATTGTTTTGTGGGAAGGGGTTCGATAAAAGTAAAGAAAAACTAATCATAAATTGGAGTCAATTCTCTGCCACTGTAACTCTTTAAAGACATTGTTACTTCCACGGTGTTATTATGCTATTTAAGGGAATATGATGTATGTTACTCTAGGGTTTTTTTGAAGATAAGAAACAAAGAATAGAAACTTATTTGCAGTTTGATCGTTTCACAAGAGGAGAAGCCCAAAGGATGTTGCAACAACAAGAGTTTGAGTTTGGAGGGAAACATATGAGGCACACGTGATAACTTTTGTTCAGTTAGAGAACTCACGGTGGTTAGGTTTGAGACTTAAAATGCATCACTTTCTCAAAAAATATGGACTATTAATGCTTACCCGAAAGAAATAAGATTACTTTGAGTCCAAGTCCAAAGGTACAGGACTATTCTGAGCTTTTTCTCACTTTACCTTAATTTGTAGGCAAAATACGTAAGTTACCCTGAACTATGGACCAAATTCATGTTACCCAATCATCTTACACACTCAATCTTTTAAAAGTGTGTCTAAGACACTATTTTAAACAGCTGGCGTGCGTGTTTTACACGTAAAAGAGGCGAGTGAAGTTAAATTTTTTGGGTATGAACCATTATCAAAATGCCACATATCCAGCCTTTTTTATTTTTAAAAATTTTAGAGTCATTTCAGCTACAAGGATGACGTTTACTCTTTATATTCTTTACCTTCTCCTGTTTATACCACACTAATGATGATTAATACCGATAATTACACTAATATTTCCACAAATTAACAGTTGGCAGATTGTTAAAGAAAGGATTTGTTCAAGTTGGAGATGTAAGCAAGGTATTATGTGAATATCTCAGTCGATAACATAAGCAAGTTGGCAATCGCTGGAGCTCCGATGGTCAACCGTGAAACGAACAAACGACATCAAAACTATGGGTCGCCGGAGTCTTTAATTTTCCGGCCAACATTTCAGATGAAACAAAAAGGTGAGAAGAAGAGACACAAAAATAAAAAATAAAAAAACGATGGAGAAGCTCCGTTTCCTGTCAAATTCGGCAGAACCGGCCAAGATCTGACCATTCTTCGGCGAGTTTCCTCCCGATCCGATTATCTGGAATTGGCAAGGGAGCGATTTTGGCTAGCCAGACGGCAACTCCGACCGGTGTCGAGTTGTTTGGTGGCTAGTAGTGGTGAGAGAGGAGTTGGGCAGCTGTTGGATGTGAAATGAGAGGAGAATGGAGGAGAATGGAGGACCTATGATTTGGGGATTATTCCGGTGGATTTTAGTGGAGGAAAAAAATTTAATGGAAAAGTTGACTAAGAGTAGGGTAGGGAAAGATAGAGAGACGGGTTGAGGAGGGATCCTTAGATTATTTTTATTTTTTTTAAAGAAAAAATATTAATTAGGGTGGAAATTAAGTTTTGTTTTTTGCGTTATGACACGTGTCAAGACTTAATTGGTGCGTAAGATCACACATATATTGTTGTTCGGATACTTTTTCTTGCCGGGTTTTGTACATCCATATCATTATTACTAATTGTATCTGAGTTGAACATGCACATATAAAAATAGATAAAAAGGTGCATATTGAGGAGATTATTGGAAGTGGAATTGGTACTCAAAAATAAAACCAGAATACCAAATTGTCATTGACTACTTTCTATTCGAAATGTGGGAATTTAGTTTTGTTATGCAACGTGTTTGATATAATTCCCGAGAGAGAGAGAGAGAACCACCAACACTTAATATAAAAGGTCAGTTCCCTTAATTAAGTATCTATGATTCAAAAAATAAATTCTCTGTTAGCCAAATTTTCAGCTTATGAAGCTTGATTACCATTTGAATTCTTCGGTTACAGCCTTGGAAATAGCCTCTAATATAGTTATATTAGCTTTATGATCTTGTGAAAGTATCAGCTGGTAGAACATTACACATGGATCAAACAGATTTTATTCTCCCACTTATTATTCAGAATTTGCCGTGATATTCTAAGAAAAATTCCAACTATTGTTTAACAATGTAGGAATACTGGCAAAGTGGAGTACTCAGTGTTCTTTCTCTTCTTCTAGAAATGGAAGAAAAACAAGTCAACGAATTGGCATGACATAAAGAACACTCTTCCTGATATGGAAAATAATCAAGTCTCATAAATTTTGGCAGCTCAATCAGGAACTCAAAATGAGCGAGAAATACTTAGTACCTCTATTCTCTAAGGGGTTGTTTGGTTCTAGGATTAGTTATGCAGGATAATAATGCCGGGATAAGTTCTATTTGGATGTTTGACTTTTTGCATTAAAAACTAGTACAAGTAAAACTCTGGATTCAAAGTTATTAGGACCAGTTATAAAATCTAGGTCGTTAATCATCTCAATAGTAGCCGTACAGTAGAGATGCCATCTCCACCACTGATCTCCCTCAAATCCATGGCTCATGTGTTTCTTATTTAAATAGACTCAAATGCTCATTTCCCAAACAAATCTGCAGATCGTTAAAGAACCAGTGGAAAAAACCCAAGGGGAGCACACCACAGTGATGAAGAAACCGAAGTTAATGGAGACAATCGCCGAAGATGATGGAACCCTAGACCGAATCAACAAGTTGCCAGAGTCGCTCCTCGCTCGAATTATCTCTCTTTTGCCGTCGACGAAGGATGCTGTCAGGACATGTCTTGTCTCAAAACGGTGGCAGTACCTCTGGACTTCTATTGATAATCTCACTTTACTTTGTGATTCTCCATCAGAAGCAGAAATATGCGTACCCTTCGTAGACTACGCATTTGCTCAACGTATTTCTTCGAAAATAAGAAAATTTTATCTCGACTGCTGGGACATGCTTAGTTACAGCTTGCATATCGATCAGTGGCTTACTTATGTTATAAATAGTAAAGTGGAACATGTTGTATTGAACTCAACCTTTTTTAAGGTGTACATATTGCCTCAATCATTTTACACTTGCTCGTCATTGGTAACATTGGGTTTACGTAATTGTGCCTTTGATAAGGGAGTTGTTATATCGTGGAAATCTCTGAAGACGGTGAAGTTTATGACAGTGGAGTTAGACGATGAAGCGATTGTGAAGTTATTAACAGGTTGTCCTTCTTTAGAAACTATGGAACTGACTTATTTCCATGGTTTTCAGCATCTGGAAATTAAAAATACAAATTTGAAGACACTGAAGTTGCACAACTTTTGGCAGCTGTATGGAGGTGATCATTCATTGGAAATTGTTGCTCCATATCTTCAGCATTTGGTGATTTCAGAACACCTTGATGATTTTAAGTGTAGGCTAGTAAATGTGTCTTCCTTGGTCAGTGCTGAGCTTACTTTTGATATCAGATGTGAGATCCAGGATAACAGTTGTCGTGATTACCATCGGGTTTTTTTGGACCCTTGTTCAAGATTATCTTCAAAAGTTGAGACATGTAAATGAGCTAACAATTGGGACTTGGTTTGCAGAGGTTTGTTACTCAATCAAAATTACTTTATAGTTGCTCTATTTGGTTTTTAGCAAACAGTTGCAGGATGCGGTGTGGAGTAATTGAAAGCTTTTATACACATGAAAATTTCTGTGACAAAAGAATCTTTCACCTTTTTTGTCATTTTATGTAAGTTTTCTGTCAACTTTTAAATTAGGTATTTCTATTGTCGTACGGGCAAAAGATAAATTTTGGAAATTAGCATTTTTGATATTGATGTCTAAAGGTTTAGATATTTACTTTTGTCATAGAGCCGTAAAAACTTTATCTGTGATGTATATTTTTTTTTATTGTTTCTATTTTTCTGTTCTTGACTAGTTTCCTTGGGATTACTGCACCAGGTTCTGTTCATGATGCAGCTTGATGGAGCGCAGCTTATAGAATTGAAATGCAAATCTCTAACACTGAAGTTGCACATAACGAAGTATAATTTGTATGGAGTAGCAAGCCTTTTGCGGGCCTCGCCTCATTTGGAGACACTCAACATACACATGGACGTTGAAGTAACTTCCCACATCTTTTGCTCTTCTTCGTACATTCATTCATACTTTGATCATTTATCGCACCCTCTTTCCTCTCCATACTGAGTTTTCTAGAGGAGAATGCAAATACATCTTTCATTGTTTGCTTGGTTTACCTTCTCAATGAGTCTTATAGATAGGAATTTGCTATTAATTATTTGCGAAGAACCAAATCCGTGGGTTTTGAATATGTGGGACAGATTTATCATGAATTTTAACCTGTATTTGATCTAGATTATATTGTTTATATACAGGTTAATTTTGTGCAATGCCGCTATGAGTCAAGTTATTTGCGCCAAGGAGATAATATCGATCTGGAGAGTTGGATTTCAAACTCTGTATTTCCCAATCTCAAGAGTGTTAATATTATCTGCCCCATTTTCATTGGGATGTGTCGGACGGCGAGGCATGATAGGCTTTTTGAACTTTCAAAATTTCTGCTAAAAAATGCAATGGTTCTGGAGAAGTTTGTTATCATGGTAAAGAGAACACGCTGTGGCTTGTGTTCAAGGAATTGTGTATCCCCATATTCGTCAGGATTGGCTGCGAAATTGTTAGGTTGCCCAAGACCCTCCACCAATTTTATGATGAGTTTCCATGAGTCGTGATTTTCCATGAGCAGGATGCAAGTGGTTTTGTTTCTCGGTACACCAGAAATTGCGCATAATAGTTTATCTTTTGATTTTTCTGCTGGTAAACTTATGAGTTTTTAACTTGTCTATGTAAGTAAAATGTTTCTTTTTATGATCTTACCACTATGGCACGTATTATGGATGCTTGGTATCTGATGAAGCAGTTACTTGTTGCACTCTATATGTTGTACCTGTGGTTGAAATGTTTTTCAACTTTTGGTGATCCACTGAGATTGGCAGATCCAAAAACCATATCTTTCATAACTAAGCAAATTAAATATTGTGTTTTGCAACCCTTGTCAAATTAGCCTCAAAGTTTTTTGATTGGAGATGATTCCCTTGTTTTGGCTTTTTTCTTAAAGGAAGGTATTGTCTTTTTACCTCGATTAATTCGTATCAGTTTTGATTTACAATGTTTAGTTAGATCTTTCTGTTTGATCTTCCTGAAATCTTCATCTATCCGGCAGATTTGAGTTGGCTAGAACAGCTTCTCGGGATTGTAAAAGTTTGTGGAACACAGCTTTCTTGATAAATACCGAGCAAAAGAGTATAGCAGGTGCCTTTTATTTTCATTACCCATATTCTGTATGAGATGAATCATAGTGAAGATAACTAAGTTTATGTTTGAGATTGTTCCTTCTATTTGGTTATAAGAGCCTAGGAGGTGACTTTGTGAGACTTTTAGGTTCTACTTTTTCACATGAATACTCTACTGGTTCTGGACCCTTCTCACTTGGAGATAAGCTACATTTCTACATAAATATATGAGTTTTCCTCATAAACAACTTTCTCCAAGTAGTCATGTTTCCAGAATTGTTATCCTTTCAGCTTCAATTCGATTCTCTTCATCATATTTTGCCATCCTTGTAGTCATCATTTTCTTCATCTGTATCTTTTTACTCCTTATTCTCCTCATTTTCTTGGTCTGCTTTATCTTTGCTGCAACCTTGTTTTACTGTGCATTGTCATCAGCATTGGTATTGAACCAAGCTATCTGTGCAATCTTTATTCCTTTCTGCTTAGTCCCTTTGGCGTAGATGCGACTACCAACACATCATTATAAGTTAGGGGTATTTACCCTTTCTCTCATCCCAACTGTTCTGTGTTTATTCTTCTTATTTGATGTTGAACCTTCTCTTTTTTTTGGTTTTTACTTCTGCCTTCTGTCTTGATTTTGCTTAAATTATCATATGGGTTTTTTGTTGTTCCTTGGGAATACTCTTGTTCTTTTCTTGACTGGCTTCTTTTGGTTCAGTAGAAGGAAGTTATGTTGGAGTTTGTTATGGCCAATCTCATATATTTTAACGGAAGTTCAAGAATCCGATAATTGAAATCCCAACCATAGAAGCGTTTTTTTTTTTGTACTGATCATTTTATTAATCACCAAGTAAGATATACAAAACAATAGCTCAGCATAACACAGAACTATAACCTGTAAAGGACTAAAACTAGAAAAATAATTATTGTAAATAGCTCTGTCAAATTTGGCCTAAGCCCAAATGACCCGCCCAACCTGCCCAAGATTGGGCTGACTATTGACCCACCCATTTATTTAACTTAACTCATCTTGACCCAACTTATCTCAACCCATTTAAAGTTGGGTTAATTTTTAGCCCAAATTGATCCATGAGTTACTTTATCAAAATATTTTAGAAATATTTTTTTTTTGGTTTGATATGTTATATATGATCATAAGAAAACAATACATATTAATTAAAGCTTGGTAAGTATTGGGCGGGTTGGGCTATGATCCAAATTTTAGTCCATCTTGACCTAACTTATCTCAGCACAAGTAACTGACCCCACCCATATATTAACTCAACCCATTTTGACCCGCCCAAAATCGGCTCAACCCGCCTCTAATTGTCATATACTTCTACTAATAGGTGCTCTAACATTATAAACATACACAATCTCTTTAGCAATGCTTTCCCAGTTTCTTGTTTGTTTTTTCTAATACCCTCTAGTTCTTCTCAATCCAAATGGCGTGGATAGTCTCAGGATAAACCATCTTGATGATTTGAGCAGCTGGAGATTTTCACTCTTGCCCATTATTCATATTGACATTCCACACTGAGGTGCTCTTTAGTTTCATCTTGTACTTGGCAAAGAGATCATCTAGGACCTACCGTCAGTCCTCATCTTCTAAGTCTATCTGCAGTCAATAATCTCTCTTGCATTTGTAACCACATGGTAAACCTTGCCTTTGGTCTTGCATAATTTTGAAACATCATGCCTTTATATGGTATCCTAGGAGAGTCACCCAAGACCTGCACGTAAAATTGCTTAATCAAACTCTTCCAAGTAGTAATATGTTGCACCTGAGCCAGCAAACCCCTAGTTTCAATTAACTTCGAACTAGTAATATGGTATCTCTACTCTTTATCTTGCTGAGGGACGGGGAATAAAACACTACATGATTTATTTTCTATCTATCCGAGTTTTGGTGGACGAAATTACCTGATACATGTGCTGGTAGGAGGTATCAGTACCGCCTGAAATTAGTCAAGATGTGCACAAGCGGATACCGCGATTATAGAAAAAAAAGTCTATTTTCATTCTCTTTATTCAAACCTTCACCACCAAGCTCTTTAAATATTTGTCTTAGCTAGTGTAAGAGAACTCATCTCCTTTACAACGGGATAATTAAACTTGGAAGATTGTTACATTACATAATTGTACGTGAAGGATATTCTTCATCTGTCTAATTCTGAATGTGGAATTTTAGAAAAATCACACTTTTGCTGCAAAATCACTTGTTGAAGTTTTCATTCTCTTTATTCAAACCTTCACCACCAAGCTCTTTAAATCTTTGGCTTAGACAGTGTGAGAGAACTCATCTCCTTTACAACTGGATAATTAAACTTGAAAGATTGTTACATTATATAACTGTACGTGAAGGATATTTTTCATCTGTCTAATTCTCAATGTGAGATTTTAGAAAAATCATACTTTTGCTGCAAAATCACTTGTTGGAATTTTCATTCTCTTTATTCAAACCTTCACCACCAAGCTCTTTAAATCTTTGGCTTAGCCAGTGTGAGAGAACTCATCTCCTTTACAACTGGATAATTAAACGTGAAAGATTGTTACATTACATAACTGTACGTGAAGGAGTTCATCCGTCTAATTCTAAATGTGGGATTTTAGAAAAATCACACTTTTGCTGCAAAATCACTTGTTGGAATGTTTTATTGAGCAAGCATTTTCTCCCACCAACACATCTGCATCCTCCTTTTGACCCCCC
>AWOL01S0068004.1:17744-67224 GCA_000715115.1 Nicotiana otophora
CCAATAATACAATTTTACGTTTAGATGTAATTTCCGCATACAAGATATTTTCTCTATCCTAATTGATGTGATAGTACCTTATTCGATACAATCTTATTGGTTAGAAGTTAAAATGTTAATTCAGTTTTTGTATAATAAATACAAGTAAAAATATAAAAATAATAGAAGTATTTGAAAAGTTAACTATGTAGAAATTTTATGATAAAATTAAATTTCATTAGTTGAATGAACGTGAGAACTTTAAATTAAAACCTATACAAAATAGTTATTAATAAAATAGTGTTCAAGATTTTAAGATATTTTTAAGTTGAATAGCCTGATATAAATTGGACGATAAACTACCGAGGTTAATGATCTAGTGGAGTAGCGGTGTCACGGGCTTAACTTCAGTAAACTACGTGCGGACAGCTAGATAGCATGTATGCTACTCTCAACTTCAGTCCTGACCAAGAAATAAGCACATGTCGTGCTTGAACCAATGCAATCACACAAACTCAAAGGTTGGAAAGATAATAAACTGAAAGACACACAAAGATTGGGAGGTCAAGGCCAATTTTCGGATTTACTTGATATACAAAGAAGGAATACAAGTGTATGAGATCTGCATTCTAGCAAGGCTTATATATGTATATTTATACAATGAATGTCCACTGCAGATTTGCTGGCAGTGAACCCGTCCAGCTGTGTTGCACAGCTTTCTGCTGGTATCAAGTGATCTTCATGATTATGTTGGTAGCCTTTGTGCCAATGGTCATGTCCAGCTGTTGTGCCCCAGTTCTTGCTGGCAGATAGTTGCCTCCATGATTGCCCAGGCAGGCTGTGGTCCTACCCAACTGTGCAACACATGTTTTTGCTGGCAGAGAGTTGCCTCCATAATTGTCATGGCAGGTTGTAGTCCTACCCAGCTGTGCAACATGTGTTCTTGCTGGCAGAGTGTGGCCTCCATGATGGCCCTGACAGACTGTGGGATTGTTGCCTCCATGTGTAAAGACCCTCTGGTCTTTGGTAGCCAAGTTTGGCTCGGCTTGTGGCCCCTTAGGCGGGAAATTCGTTCGGGAACTTTGCGGGGCGGTACACTCTCCCCCACCAGAAATGGTGACGACTGCAGCGCCACAAAGTTTCAAGTAATTATGAACTTGATCTTTGAATGGCCATAGCTCCTCATATTTTTCCCACGATGCCTTCTCGGGTGGTTGCCCCTTCCAATGGACAAGAAATTGGGCGCATGAATTGCCCCAACCTACGTCTTGCACCACTTGATGGTTGATAATGGCCTCAACTTTCTTGTCGGTGATCGAAGAGGTTATGAAAACATTTGTTCGACTGGATTGCCCCTGCTCTACATCACCCTTGTCTCCAAAGGGTGCCTTGGACGGACTGACATGCCCCGACTCAAGCAACTCTTTGGGTTTCTTCATCGAATCCTCAAACTTCGAAGGTTCCATGCGATACGGACCCATGGCATGTAACTTTGCTACCAGTACCAAGTCCTTATGCCCTTTAAGGACTCGTTTTTCACATGGAGGCAAGGCCTCGTCAACCTTGTCCTCCTTGGTCTTTGTCCCGACTACCAAAATTGTGGCTTCTTCTTCCTTGAAGCCTTTCACTATTTGCATCGCGGCCTGTTAACTTACAACTTGCGGCACCCAAACTGTTGGTACCACACATGGACCCCTCGGATCATAAATGTAAATCTGGTTGAGATTTGGGCAGATGAAGGCCTTTAATTCATCTCAAGAATCCAGCCCCAGTACCAGATCGAACACATCCACGGGGGCGACAAAGAAACTCACGCTCCCCTGTCAGGCCCCTAAGTTGAGCTGCACATTGCGGGCAACTCCATTCACATTGGTGAGATCGGCGTTTACTGTCTTCAACACCGAACTGCTAGGACCAAACGCAAGGCCAAGTGACTTAGCCTTTGCTTCGGACACAAAATTGTGTGTCGCGCCGGTGTCCACCATGATACGGACAGACTGTCCGTTCAATATCGCATCCACGAACAAGGATCTTGTCTCCCTCGATAGGGGCTCCTTTCCCACCACAGTGTTGCCTAACGAGTGAACTAGTCTGGTAATGTCAGGCTTCCCTTGAGCAACCTGCTTCAAAGCAGGCTCTTTGGCCAGCACCACGCCCAGTATCATGTTGCCAAGATGAGTCATGTCCGGATATTTTTGAACTGCTCCCCTGGCTTGTGCATCAGCCTGGACTCTCTCCTCGTTTAGCCTCCGCTCGGCCACAATTAAGGCACCAAGTTTCTTCACAGAAGGACAATCCTTGTAGCCATGACTAGGGTCCTTGAAGATGTAACAACCATTGTGGGGACCAACTTCCTTCTTCTTTTGGTGATACCAGTCGCGCCAATGAGATGCCTTGTTGCCTTCTTCTTTGGAATCGCGGTCCAGGGCAGCAACTTGCTTTCCCTTGTCCCGATATCCATGTTCTCCACCAGGTTTGAAGTTGGTGTCCTTTTCCTTTGTGGCTTCTGTCCTAAAATCATTTAAGGACTCATCCACCGCGATAACTTCATCGACGTCTTGTACTTGACGCTGTTGTAATTCCTGTTTGGCCCAGTTTTGAAGGCCATCTATGAAATAGAATAACAAGTCATCACTTAACATGTTGGGAATATGCAAAATGCGTTTGGTGAACTTTTTCACGTACTCCCTAATTGAAGTGGTTTGTTTGAGCTCTCTTAATTTTCGACGAGCCTCGTTGATAACATTTTGGGGGTAAAACTAGCATTTCAGTTCAAACTTGAACTGTTCCCAGTTTTTGATGGAGCAAGTGCCCTTCTCCATCTCGGATTTCTTCCTCCTCCACCACAACATATTGGTGTCGGCTAGATACATCGTTGTTGCTCGGATCTTGGCAGCCTCATCAATGATGTTGAGGTGCTCAAAGTAGTCTTCCATCTTCCAGATGAAGTTCTCTACATCTTGAGCATTTCATTTGCCCTTAAACTCTTTCAGTTGTGGGCCCTCGATCTTGGTTTCCTGCACTGTTACATGACCAGTGCCACCAGCAAGCCTTGCTACCTGTAGTTGTTGCTTTAGGGCTTCAACTTTCCCGTGCAATGCCGATACAGCCTCGGCCAGCTTAAGCTCAAGATTGGTCAGTCCTTCCTTGTGCTCATCGATCAAATGATCTAACGTCTCCTTGACGTCTCCCAGCTCTTCTAGAGTAGTAGATCAAGTGAGCTGAAGTTGCCTTCAACAACCTCAATGCGCCTATTTAGGGCAGCTAAACCAGCTTCGGTAAGGTCTACTCGTACGTTTAAACGATCTGAAGCAGACCCCTCGCTTACCTAGCCATGGCCAGCCTGTTGTGGGGGTGGATTGTAAGTCAGTCCCTCATTTGCTACGACTATAGCGGGATCTCGCACTTTGCTCGTCCCTTTCCTCTTTTGTTTCTGCTTCCTTGTTGGTGATTCGTCTCTCCCACGAAGGTTGCCTAATATAACATTATCTCCATCGGTTGCCATGTTCTTAACCTTTTGCTCTGATACAACTTGTCACGGGCTTAACTTTCGTAAGCTACGCGCGGACAGATAGATAGCCTGTATGTTACTCTCAACTTCAGTCCTGACCAAGAAATAAGCACAATGTCGTGCTTGAACCAAGGCAATCACATAAACTCAAAGGTTGGAAAGATAATGAACTAAAAGATACACAAAGGTTGGGAGGCCAATGCCAATTTTTGGATTTACTTGATATACAAAGAAGGAATACAAGTGTATGAGATCTGCCTTCTAGCAAGGCCTATACATGTCTATTTATACAATGAATGTCCACTGCAGATTTGCTAGCAGTGAACCCGTCAAGCTGTGTTGCACAGCTTTCTGCTGGCATCAAGTGATCTCCATGATTATGTTGGTAGCCTTTGTGTCAATGGTCATGTCCAGCTGATGTGCCCCAGTTCTTGCTAGCAGATAGTTGCCTCCGTGATTGCCCAGGCAGGATGTAGTCCTACCCACCTGTGCAGTATGTGATCTTGATGGAAGAGTGTGGCCTCCATGATGGCCCTAACGACATGTGGGATTGTTGCCTCCATGTGAAAAAACCCTCTGGTCTTTGGCATCCAAGTTTGGCTTGGCTTGCGGCCCCTTAGGCGGGAAACTTTGCGGGGCGGTACAAGCGGTGTTGATATAAGTGTTCCGTACAATGAACAATGAAGTGTGGTTTGGATCTCCCTATCTTTCTACCTTTTTTTGTTACCCCCAAGTAATAGAAAGTTTTCTCGTTAAAAAAAAAGGAAAATTGTTTTTTATTTTATTTTGAGATGGTAACAAATTTTATATTTAGAAGCACAAAGGCCGTCCTGGCCATAATTACAGTGGAATGGACCAAAATATACAATAAAAATTCCTATCTTCTTACAGAATCCCTGGAACATCTATTAAAGCTTCTGTGTCTACAATGCATTCTTGTTTACACCAAAAATGAAGTAGGCAGTTCATTTTCATCTTCTAAGTTGAGTTGGCATTGTCTTCAAAACATCTTGAATTTCTCTCTTTCCAGATAGTCCACCATATGCAGGTAGGAATCAGATCCTATCTATTTTTCTCACTTGCACTTCTTCTCACCTTATTGCAGCATGATAGCAGGTCCTTGGTGCTATTTGGCATGCCTAGTGTATCCTTGTTAGAGTTAGGAATATGTTCCAAACTTGAACAGTCACTATGCAAGTGTAAGAACATGTGACTATTAGTGTCTGCTTTTCTTCCACATGGATTACATCTTGAGCACAACTGCACACCTCTTTTCATCAAATTGTCATGTATTAAACATGCCTGTTTAACTACCAACCAAGCAAAACATGCCATTTTGTAAGGGATTTTGACTTTCCATATGTGTTTCCATGGCCAAAGATCAGTCATTATGTTTGTTTGATTAAGCACATGATAAGAAGATTTAATAGAGAACCTTCCTGAGCAATGCCCCATCCACCATGCCTTATCAACATTCAGATTCACCCCTGTAAACTGCTTGAGTATGTTGTAGAAGTGTATGATTCTAATGATCTCCCAATCACTTAAAAATCTTCTATAAGTGAGATTCCATCCTTGAGCTGACCAAACATCATAGATAATGGCCTTTTGCTGCTGATTTATAGAAAAAATATCAGGATGCATTGTCTTCAAAGGCTCATGCCCCAACCAGTTGTCTTCCCAAAAAGAGGTGTTCTACCCATTCCCCACTCTAAAGCTGATTTTGTTGCTGAAAATTTGCCAAAGAGCTCTACTTGCCTTCCAAACACTTACCCCATATGGAGAGGTTACTTTGTTTTTTTTTCAAGGCCCCTCATCCCCATATTTATCTTTAATTACCATTCTCCATAATGAATGTTCTTCATTAGTATATCTCCACAACCATTTGATAAGAAGGCTTGTTTATGTTTTCTCAAGTTTTTGATTCCCAAACCTCCATGTTTCTTGCTGAGAGTAACAGTCTTCCATTTAACTAAATGGTACCTTCTTTTTTCTTTGTTGCCTTGCGATAGAAATGTTTTCCTTAAAGCACCCATTCTTCTCTCTATCTTTGGTGGGAAAGGGAATAAGGACATCGTATATGTAGGAAGAGCATCAAGTACACTATTGACGAGGACTAGCCTGCCTCCTAGAGAGAGGTATTGATTTTTTCATCTTGCTAGTTTCTTTTCACATTTCTCCAGGACCCTATTCCATCTATTAATGGATCTGCATTTGAACCCCAAAGGCATTCCAAGATATATTGTTGTAAAAGCACCAATTTCACACCAAGAATCCCAGCAAGTTACTGGATTTGTTGAGATTCATCAACATGATAAATTAGGTCTTTTCTCCAATTAATGTGAAGCCCAGATATCCTTTCAAAAATTGCTAAGATAACTCTTAACATCCTCATTTGATCTACATCTGCATCACATATGATGATAGTATTATCTGCATAAATGAGATTAGTGATCTCCATGCTACCTCCTTGTATGTTGTTAACCTAGAAGCCTCTAATCCAATTATTCTGCTGGGTTGTATGGAACATATTGTTCAATCCCTTCATGGCTATAATGAAGAGGAAAGGAGATAAAGGATCTCCCTGCCTCAGTCCCCTTTGAGCAGGAAAGAAACCTTCAGGTGACCCCTTGATCAACACTGAGAATCTATTTGTACTAATACAAAATCTAATCCAGTTGTTCCATTTTATGCCAAAACCCATCTGCTTCAGCATATTTATCAAGAAATCTCAATTCACATGGTCAAAAGCTTTTCCTATATGTAATTTGCACAATATTCCTCGCTTTTTTCCCTTTAATTTGGAATCCATATATTCATTAGCAATAAGAGCAACATCCATTATTTGTCTTCCTTGGATGTTTGCCAATCAGTTTTGAGATCACTGATTTCAATCTTTCCGCTAGAAGTTTGGAGATGGTCTTATACACGCTGCCGATTAAACTTATAGGTCTATAATTTTTTAACTCCTTTGCACCATTTCTCTTTGGTATCAAGTCTATGTAGCTTGCATTTAGACTCTTTTTAAAGTACTCCTAACTGTGAAAATTTTGGATAGCTTGCATTATGTCACCCCTGATGATGTCCCAACATTAAGAATATAAACCCATGCTAAAGCCATCGGGCCCTGGACTTTTATCAATAGCACAAAATTTAATGCATTCATGCACCTCTTGTTCTCCAAAAGGTCTTTGGAACCAATATTGCTCTTTATCAATGATTTGTGGACCATCTATCATGTTAAAAGTTGGTCTCCAATGCTCAGACTCAGTAAAAAGTTGCTGATAAAACCTTACTACCTCCTCTTTAATTGCTATTGGATCTTCTAATATTACACCATTTGCCACTAGTGATCTATATTGTTGTATCTCTTATGTGCATTTACAGTCCTTTCAAAGAATTTAGTATTTTTGTCACCCTCGTTCATCCATAAGGGTCTTAGACCTTTGTCTCCAAGCTATCTCCTCATTTTTTGCAACCTCTTCAAATTTCATGAATAGGTTTGCTTTCAGTAAAACTTTCTCTTAATTCAAATTTCTCTACTCCTGAATTATGTCCAGCTCTGAGATCTGGTTAAGGATACTGGACTTGGTGGCCTCCAAATTCCCATGCTTAGTTAGATTCCATCCCCTTAATTTTCCTCTCACATCTTTCAATTTGCTTGCCAAGATATAATCTGGTCTACCTACAATTACAAAAGAATCCCACCGTGTCTTCAATTGATCATTTAAACCCTCTACACATAACCATTAGTTTTCAAACTTGAGATACGATTTGTTGTATTCCAGTCATCACATTGCAAGGAGAGAGGAAAATGATATGAATCTACCCTCTGCTGGATTAATACTCATGAATTCCTTATTCTAACTCGTGGAGAAGAGGAATCTATCAATCCTGGAAGAAGAATCTTGAGTGCCACCCCCCCCCCCCCCCCCCCCCCCTAGTTCCTTGTATACATGCCTCCAATTAATGGAAGGTCTACCAATTCCATGTCATCAATAAAATTTGAGAAATCAATCATATCTCTAGTTAAGGTGGTACAATTCTTCTTTTCTGAAATATACCTAGGGGTGTTAAAATCTCCACATACTACCCAGAGATCTCCACAAAGCCCTCTAGCTGCCTCAATTTCTTCCCACACCCCTTTTCTTTCCTTTCTGTTGTTTGGACCATACACCCTTGTTAGATGCCAAGAAAAGTCATAAGTCATATCCATGAAGCTACATGTCAAGGAATGTAATTATGTACATGTCAAGGAATGTAATCATGTACATGTAACTTTTCCCTTCTAAACTCTATTATCCCACATCACTAAAATTCCCCCTCTAGTATCACTAGCCTCTAAACATTCATATTTCACCCATTTATTTGCCCATAATTGCTTCACAAACTCCTCTATATCCCCTTCTACCTTGGTTTCTTGCAGACAGTAGATGTCTGCTTACCACATGTGTATTAGACTCTTCAATGTGCTCATTTTCTCCCTATTGTTTATCCCCCCAATGTTCCATGAGATTATGTTTATCTTCATGTTGCACCACTTGACTGTAACTTCCCCATATTTCTCTCCCAATTGCTTTTGAATTTTACATCAAAACTAACTAAACCTTTGAGATCTGTTGTACCTTTCCATCTTGTAGTTGAAGGAGTCTCAAGTTCCGGTTCAGCTAGTTCAATTCTGCGAAGATCTTGTGAGACCATAAATTAAGCGGGACCCCTAGGAGTCTAATCCAGACCCAGTTCCTCTCTGTTATTTTTGGCCATCAACCAGCTGTGGGAGACCACCAATAGAGTATCAGCTTCACCCTTTTTCCATCGCCATTCCCCAGTCAGAACATGTTCAACAACTTTTCTTGATGGTAGTTCAAACAAGAAAAATGAATCATTCATCTCATAAACATTAACTCCTTGTGCAGCTTTCCAGACAGTGATGACCCATTGTCGGACATCATTCAGAGTTGGTATTTCCTGCAAAGAATCGTGGAATCTACCAATAATGCATCTTCCTATAAGATCAATGTCTGCTGCATCAGAGCTACCTGACATGATGATTCTAGAGTTCTGAGTCTTGATCAGAGACATTTTGGTCCCTGATGTTGTCCATTTATTGGCCCTGATTGCTTCAGCAAAATGAGAGTCAATTGTTGGGCAGAAAACTTTCTCTTCCTTCATAATTACAGCATTGATGAATCTATCTATCTTTAATGCAATCTTCCCCATCCTTCTTTGTACGTACTCTCTGGAATGATTGTAACATATCTGTTTTCCCCATGTAATACAATAATGCTGATGAATCTTCCGTATTTATTATATTTAAGAGTACCGTAAAACTCAACAAAGAGTTTCAATGTTTTCCACCGTTTGACTGACATTCCCTGGACGTTTGACTCCATGTTAAGAACAAAAACAATCAACTTCATGATTTTGTGACTAAAAGTCACTCTCTTTAACAGGTTCTTGCTGTGCTCGACCCGGTCATACAAAATTTCAGATCTTGAATATGATCCGGTGATTTTGAAAGATTTAAAACCAGAGTTAAAATAGATCTTATCGTCCCTCATCTTGATTGTATACTTAAGTTTTAGAACAATCACTGATGAATGATTGAGGAGAAACCATGTCCCTTGCCGTAAAGTCGCCGAAAAGTGCTTGTTTAACTTTCCAAAGAGAGAGAAAGCTAAACCTCGATTATTGTACCCGAGAGCATTGTGTTGTTTATTTATCTAAAAAAAGTTTTAAAAAAGGAAAATTGTTGGAGGTGGCTTAATTATAGAAGTCACAAAACAAATGTTAAATGACAAAAATTTATTCGTATAATACATACATTGCATTTATTAGTTTGGCATGGCGAAATAATGTTCTCTTAAATTAAAAACGATAATGAGAGAGGGTATAAACTTAAGAGTACTTGTAGCTTCAATTTCTTCCTTAATAAGCCAAACTCTCTCTTACGTATGTGACGAAGACCAGTCCACCACAATGCCAACACCTTTCACCGACTCAAACATCTCATTTGCAAAATTTCTACATACCGATAAAGTTTCCTATTAAGTAATATACCAATCAATAAAGAGTTGTACCTTTTGGTTTGGATATTCCTTCATTGACTACTAAAAGTCTATTTCTATTGTTTCACGAAACTATCGTGTCTTCTTTGATAACTGACGCTATATTTGGATCATTATTACTCATTATTTTATAATGCATTGTATTGTATTGCATTGTATTATATCGTATCGTTTTATGAATAAGACGTTTGGATAGATTGTATTGTTTATTGTTGTTAAACAATATTTTATTGTTTGGTTTGACTGTATCGTATTGTACTGTAACTGATAATTTTGTCACGGCCCAATTTCACCTATAAGTCGTGATAGCGCCCAACACTATAGCTAGGCAAGACAACTAATAAATTAAACATATATCGATAAAATTTCAATCCAAGAAAATAATAAGACACCAAATCCTACTAATATGTGTGCCAGAACCTGGTGTCACAAGTGTATGAGCATCTAGTAGATTATACAAAACTCCAAATACTGTCTGAAATGAAAATAGACAGAATAAAAATAATATAAGAAAAGGCATTGGTAACTGCAGGACGGCTCAGAAAGGCAGCTCAGCACTATGCCCCTGGATAATGAGGATGTGCGATGATAGGTCCTCCATTAGTATCTGTCTCAGATCCTGCACAAAACGTGCAGCAAGTGTAGCATAAGTACGTAAAAAACGTGTAGCCAGTAAGTATCAAGCCTAATCTCGAAGTGGTAGAGACGAGATGACCGATTTTGACACTCACTAAAGGTCGACAATAATAAATAAAATAAATTATAATTATTCAAATCATCATGATTCACAGAGTTAACAATAATTTTATTCAATTAGCACAAATAATAAAAATCTTTCAAATGCAACAATTTCCAATCTATTAATTAAATACTTCAATTTCAATAAATATTTCTCATTTATCAAAAAGCTTTGCAGGATGTAATTCAATCTCAATAAATTTCTAATTTATCAAATAGTTTTACAAGCTGCAATAAATTGTCCAAGGATCGTGTAATTTTATTATTATTAAGCACGATTTCTGCCGAGGTCGTACGACCCGATCCAGAGTTTCGTATACACTGCCGAGGGACATGCGGCACGATCCATAGATGCATCTATCCTGCCGAGGCGTTCGGCCCGATCCACAAGAAAGGAGGACATTTTCTTATTTACCTCCGGAATAAGAGTATTTATTGTAAATTTTATTTGAGAAGATAACAATTTATTTCAACAATTAATTAATCTAAACAAAAATTTAGCATATGAGAATTTCATCTTTTAATATCCTTATCTAACAATACACAATATATACATCAAATAATTTAATTAATAAAGAATATAATTTACACAAGTAATTCATGCTCTGAGTCCTAAACTACCCGGACTTTAGCATTTATAGTAGCTACGCACGGACTCTCGTCACCTCGTGCGTACGTAGCCCCCACAATTAACAACAGTTATTTAATTTAATCCCTATGGGGAAATTTTTCCCTCACAAGATTAGACAAGAGACTTACCTTGTTTCAAAGTCCACTTTTCGATTACCGCGTCCCATAAAATTCTCGATTCGGCGCCGAAAGATCCGAAACTATCCAAATATTATATAAAATAATTAATATATGCTCAATAATTCGAAATTTATCTATTAAATAAATTATCCTATCCAAAATGGTAAAATTTCTGAAATTTATCCCGGGCCCACGTGCCCTGATTTCGGAAATTTTTTAGATGAAAACGTTACCCATAATCTCAAGAACTCAAATATGTAACTTCTATCCAATTCCATAACCATTTTCGTGGTTAAAATCTCATTTTTTAAAAAATCTAGGTTTTTCACCTAAACCCTTGATTTCTATGATTTACTAGTTATAATCTACCCATAATCTATGTATTTAACTCAAGGGGTATAGAATTAACTTACCTCCAAATTGCTAGTTGAAATCTCCTCTCAAAGAGCTCTGAAATCGCCCAAACACGGAAGAGAAATGAATAAAAATGGACTGAGCTTTGTCCATTTTAAAGTTCTGCCCAACAGTGATGTTCGCATTTGCGGCTCATAAGCCGCTTTTGCGGCCCCGCATCTGCGAAAATGCCCTCGCAGATGCGATTTTCCCTTAGCCGGCTTCGCTCGCACCTGCGGTCAGCGGCTTGCTTCTGCGAGTCCCACGTCGCACGTGCGCTGTTACTGCACCTGCGGTCCTCTTCTTCACACCTGTGCCTTCGCAGGTATGGTCCTATTTCCGCTCCTGCGATTCTCACAGAATTGGGGAGCTTCAGCTTGGCTCTAAATTTCCAACCTAGTCCGAGCCTCATCCGATTAACGCTTGGGGCTCCCGGGACCCCGTCCGAATATACCAACAAGTTTAAAATCATAAAACGGACTCGCTCGAACTCTCGAAACGTGTAAAACATCATCAAATATAAAAATCATACCCCAAACCAAATTGATTCAGACTTAATAACTTCAAGTTCTTCAATTTACTACCAACGCACCGAAACATACTTAGACTATTCGGAATGACACGAAACTTTGCGTGCAAGTCTTAAATTACTATACGGAACTATTCCCAAACTCAAAATTCCAAACGGACTTCAATTACTCAAAAACCTACTCCAAACCAAATTTAAAAAACTTTAAATCTTCAAATAGTTGAGTTTTCACTATTAAGCGCCAGAACCCTCCCGGATTATCCAAAACCCAATTCGAACATACGTCCAAGTCCGAAATCATCTTACGAACTTATTGGAACTGTCAAATCATGATTCCGGGGTCATTTTCTCAAAATGTTGACCGAAATCAAACTTGACCTTTTAAGGCTAACTTAAGGAACCAAGTGTTTTGATTTCAATCCAAACACTTCCAAATCCCGAACCAACCATCCCCGCAAGTTATAAATTATTACAAGTACAAACGGGAAGTTTAATTTAGGGAACGGGGTTCTAAAAGTCAAAATGACCGGTTGGGTCATTACAAGTTTACTAAAATATCCTCAATTATTTTATATATTAAGTTTATCAAGAATTACGCATAAAAATAATTTAAAAAAATCCATTTCTATTAATTTATCACCAATTATGTCTTATAAATAGATTAAGCGATTAAATTCATGCAAATTCTAACAAAATTAGTGGAAAAAGTTAATAATATTAAAAACAATAATAAGTATACTCCATTCATAAGTAGATCATAATAATAATAAATAATAAAATAAAAAATAAAATATTAAGTACACTCTATTCAGAATTTAGATCATAAATAATATTTTCCAACATGACATATAATTCATAACTTAAAGTGCATAACATAATAGTTTTCTAATAACGTGACATATAATCCATAATGAAATATTCATATTCCATAAAATCCTTAGCAATTATACCATAAATAATATTACTCTAACTCAATTGCCAAAGTGAAAACAAGAGAAAACAATCTGAAAAATAAGGTTAACTATCATTAAAAAAAGAATGATGATAAAGAAACAAAGAGTTGGGAAGATAAATAATAACACTTTATATATTTGAAAACAACCAATAGTATATAGCTAATGAGAGATTAAAGTAATTAGAATTGGAGTTAAAATTAAATTAGGAAAAAAAATGAAAAAAAAGAAGAAGAACGCAAAACATATTCTTTTTTACCTTTGATGTTGGAGTTGGCAAGAAAAAAAAAGACAAAGTGGGTTATAGGTTAGAGATTTGGAGTTAAAATGAAAAAAAAGTAAATGGTAAAATAGAATTGTGGAGTAATAAGTTATGGCATAATTGGAAAGAAAAATAGAAAATAATCACACCACACTAAATTGGTTGTTAAAAAAAGGAATTTTTCATTGTTCCGCAACAATGGATTTAAAAATACAATACAACCAATTTTAACTAAACAATCAAAACAAACATTGTCTTGAGATAACAATACGATACAATGGGTAACAACCATCCAAACAAGCTGTAATTTAAGGATGTTGTATGAAATATGAGTTTTTGGCCAATATTGTCCCTTATCTTTAAGTGTAGGTCTATTTTGATCCATCAAATATAGCCCTGAGCATATATAGACCCTTAAGTATGCTAAAGTGGAGCACCTTTAGTTTCACTAACACAATGTGTTCAAAAACTAACGATGTTACCCAACTCTGATTCATGAAGCAAATCTTCTGCTCTGAAGCAAAACGTTTCCTCTCCTTTTACTGGATAACGCAAATTATCACTTTAATTCCTCATTTTTAGATAATGTCTTCTAAAATTTTGACCTTGAAAATATCCCCTTCTGTGCCAGTTTTCAATGAGAAAATAACACTGTATAGCCGCTGTAAAAACAATAGCGAAAAATATATAAAATTTGTATAAAATTATACAAATTTTAAATACTTTTTCCGCTACTAGATATAAATAATTTCTGGCACGGGCGAAAAGTGATAATACAACCTGATTATTCGTTTGCTTCAATAATATGCCTAGAAGTGATCCTGGCAACTCTATTTTTTTCTTCTAAATTTTAACTTTTATTTTTGAAAAAATCAACCGAAATTTTTAAATATATATATATACAAAAAAAAAATTGATACATTTTTTCGTCTATTATTTTTATAACGGCTATACAATGTCATTTTCTCATTGAAAACTGATACAAAAGGAGATATTTTCAAGGTCAAAATTTTAGAAGACGTTATCTAAAAATGAAGAATTAAAGTTATAATTTGCGTTATCTAATAAAAGGACATGAAACGTTTTGTTTCAGAACAGAAGATTTGATTCATGAATCAGAATTGGGTAACACCGTTAGTTTTTAAATATATTATATCAGTGAGACTAAAGATGCTCTACTTTGATATACTTAAGGGACTAAATATGCTCAAGATTATATTTGAGCCAATAAAAGAGATTAAATATGCTCGAGGTTATATTTGATAAAAGAGACTAAATATGCTCGAGGATATATTTGAGCCGATCAAAATAGACATATTGTTAAAAAGTCTATGAAACATCTTCTTCATAAAGTATTGACTCTAGTCCACTCCCAAGTCGTCTTTCTCTTTTTCACACCGTCTCAATTCACACAAATATGTTGAGTCTTAATCACTAAGTAATTCAGAAGAATCTAGTAAAGCCCTGCTCTAATATTACTCTATTCTATATAAGCAGGTCGTCTTAAGTTTTTGTTGCATAGACTACAAAACTTTGTTAGTATCACGAAAAAGAGAAACAAAGAGACTGATTAGGGAAATGGCTGGGGACGATTCTCATTGTCTGATGAAGCTACTTGGTTCTTCAGACCGTGACTTTCTCATTCGCAACAACGGTGACCAGGTATCTATAGTTCAATAAATTCTTTGTGTGTGGTTTATTTATAAATATTGAATATTCATTAACTTTTACTGTGTATGTCATAAAGCCGGGATTTTGGGTTTGTTCTCTGTGTGTGTTTTGAGTTTTTCTTCCGATTCTATTGACAAATGCATGTTTCTACTAATGTTTTGGTATAGTGAAGTAAATTGTAGCAGAAATGTGGCATATGATGTTGATAAATGATGAATTGGATTTGAATTGGAGTATCTGATTGTAGTTTGTTGTTTCTTTTGGTTTAACAATCCAGTATCCAAAACCCATTGGCTCGACTAATCCCCTTCCCGATCCGCATAGGGCCCATTAAATGGGGAAGAGCTTGCTACCCTTAGGAATCAGGGACGTATCTAGGTGTTAGGATATGGGTTCATGTGAACCCATACTCCTCTCCCAACCATGTACAACAATGTTATATTTTTTCAAAATTACTTAAATATATGTGAGTGCACCCATGCTCAAGGACTCCTATGGTCCAATAATTATTGGATGCACCTCTACAATTGAAATTAGCAGTTCAAAACACACTCCGGACGGTCTTGTTTTCGACATGGAGTATTAGATAAATATGCGAAAATCAATAAAATTTCAAAAAGTATAATTTTGAACCTATAATTTTATAAGTATAGTGGATAGGGTAAGAGAGACTAAAGTTAAACCCGTCATACGTGAATTCTAGATCCACCTCTTTACAATAGTACACCCACCCTCTTGAAATCATGGATCGGCCTGAGTCTCTCCCTTCCCAAGGACCTTTGGTTAAGCGTAGATGGATCACATGTATGCACCACGTTCCTTGGTGGTAGTTTCTTGCTTTCTGTACACAATATGTGAACAAATGGAAATTCGAGATAGGCTATTCCTTTTTGTCTTAGTAAGAAATTTTCTACTGAGATTGATCTTGGCCTTGGACAATATTTTGCTAATGTCCTGGAAAAAGTTTTCAAAATTTGATAGATTACTTTCGAATGGAAATTCTTAAAACTCAGCAGTGTTTGGATTGATTTGTTATTCAAAAAGAGAGATTTATAATTATAACCCTTTACTTTGCAAAGCTATCCACATTATTTACTCCACCTACGCTTTAGGAATGTTAAAAAGAATATCCATAAGTCAACCTGAATTGTTTGAGAAGTTTGAAACATGAAAAAGTAAATAATTTTAAACAAAAATTTAAGTAGTTTACAGGTTTAAAAACTAAGATGAAAGTACTTATAAAGAAAGTTATGAACATAATAATAGGATGGATTAAACATGTAATAATTAAAAGAAAATGTAACATACATAAAAGGATCAAAGTAAATATTCAAGAGTTAGCGAGATATTGTGGAAGTAAGTTTGGGTTGATCTTGGTTACTTCTATTTTTAATGGTTTGAAATGGAATGAAAAAACATCATTTTTTGATTTTTCTTTTCATTCTGTTTTGTTTTTTCTGAAAACAATTCGCTTTGTTAACTAAATAATTATGTTGTTCGTTTCAAGGAAACTGTTGCAAAAAAGTTGTTTGGGTCGGGCGGTCGGGTTTCGCGGGAATAGCTTTTCCTAACATTTCAAATTTGATAATGTGTTTTTAAGTATAAGGTGTATCCAAGAATAAGAAAGTGAGGTGTGACAGGAGTCATCTTTTTAGAGTATCGTTTGTGGTGGATTTTAGAACCACTATCTGATTTTTCCATTTCTGGGTTCTGTAGAAGACTAGAAGTGCAACATTTTCAATGTAGTTCAATTGTATATGCTATACATCTTTTTTTCACTTTCCTGACTTTTTAGTTTTATTGGTATAGACATGCGTGTTAGAAAAGGTGAGGTGAATTTTGGAAATTAGTAGCTAGCTTTGACTAAAAGATTAACTAATTTATGGCAAGTTACTCACATATATGAATCTCAGGTTAAGCTTGATGCTTTAAAGGAGAAAAAAGTTGGTTTATATTTTTCAGCATCATGGTGTGGTCCATGCCAACATTTCACCCCGAATTTGGTAGAGGCGTACAATGAGCTCCTACCAAAAGGAGACTTTGAAGTTGTTTTCCTTACTGCTGACGAGGATGATGAATCATTTAAGGAGTACTTCTCTAAAATGCCGTGGCTCGCTGTCCCATTCTCTGATTCTGAAACACGTAAACGTCTGGATGAATTGTTTGCTGTTAAGGGAATACCCCACTTAGTGATCCTTGATGACTGTGGAAAGGTAGTGACAGATAACGGGGTTGAGATCATCCTTGAGCATGGGGTGGAAGGTTACCCTTTTACTCAAGAACGGCTAAATGAACTTAAAGAGCAAGAAGAAGCAGCTAAAAGAGAACAATCTTTGAAATCTATCTTGGAGTCGCAATCAAGAAACTATGTAGTTGCAGCTGATGGGAGGAAGGTTGATTCAAGATGCTGTTCTTTTTCCTGCATGTTTTATTCTTGTTCTTTAATTAAAGTTACCCTAACTACTCTGTCTTGATTACTATTAGGTACCCGTTGCTGAGCTTGAAGGCAAGATTGTAGGCCTGTATTTCTCAATGACCTCTTTCGAAGAATGCGAATCATTTACTCGGATGCTGATCGATATGTATGACAAGTTGAAGGCGCAGGGGGAAAACTTTGAGGTTGTGATGATTCCCCTTGATGGTGAAGATGATGATGAATCTTTTAAGAAAGAGTTTGCAAGCATGCCTTGGTATTCACTTCCCTTAAAAGACAGGACTTGTGAGAAGCTCGCCCGGTACTTTGAGCTCTCTACCCTTCCTACCTTAGTCATCATTGGAACAGATGGGAAGACTCTTCATTCTAATGTTGCTGAAGCCATCGAGGAGCATGGCATCCTGGCATATCCTTTTACCCCCGAGAAGTTTGCTGAACTTGAGCAGATAGAGAAAGCTAAGCGAGAAACACAAACACTGGAGTCAATTTTGGTCACTGGGGATCATGATTTCGTCATTGGAAAAGATGGTGAAAAGGTAGGACGAAAATATCACATCTTGGTGTTATTGTTATGTCATAGAACATGGATCCTTTATTTGCCTTAATGTATCAAAAAAATTTCCAATAAATTTGTTCAGACTCCTAAACTTTTCCAATAAATTTAACGAAGGACTATGACATATCTATAGCATATACATAAATACATTTGTAAGCCGAGTCCATGTGACCCAAGTTATTTTTACATGAGATGTTGGAGCTTTGGAGTTCTACAATCATCTGCTGATAAATAAACTAAGGCTTCATTTAACTACTATAATTAACGTGACACCTTTTTCAGTTAGATGTCTTACTCTTGTCCTTAATTAGAGCAAGTGACCAAAATTTTCTCTTTGTAGATTCTGGTGTCTGATCTTGTAGGGAAGAATATTCTCCTTTACTTCTCAGCACACTGGTGTCCGCCATGCCGTGCTTTTACACCAAAGCTTAAAGAAGCATATGAGAAGATTAAAACCAAAAATGGTCCATTGGAAGTGATTTTCATATCTAGTGATCAAGATCAAGCCTCGTTTGATGACTATTTTGCTACAATGCCATGGCTAGCTCTTCCCTTTGGCGATGAAAGGAAGGCATCCTTGAGTCGCCTTTTCAAAGTTCAAGGCATACCAACATTGGTTGCTATAGGGCCATCGGGCAAGACTATTACAACTGGAGCCAGAAACATGATCATGCGTCACGGTGCTGAGGCTTTTCCATTCACCGAGGAGCGTATGAAGGAGATCGAGGCAGAAATTGCAGAGAAAAAAGAAAACAACTTGGATCCTGAGGTAGATCAGAAGGAGCAAGGCAAAGATGAAAAGAAACCAAACGAAGGATGGGTTTGTGATGGTGAAGTTTGTTCCAAAAGTTAATTTGTTTATTATGGGTTCTTAGGTTTTAATCTTGTTTTATGACTATGTAGTACTACGTGTCTTATTCAGACAGAAACTATGTTTCATTATAAGGCACATTTAATAAAGATCATTCTGTTGTACTACTACAGTCCATATGCTCACTCCCTTCTGTAGATGTCAGATCAAAGATCTTAGAATTAGATGAATGAGACATGATGGCACTTAATCTTGACTGGAAAAGCTAAGTTTATCTTGGTTTCAATTAATGTAAAACTTCATGTCGATCTGGTCAGGAATTTTTACTTTCTCCATGGTAAAATTGCTCTGAAAGGAAAATAAGGGGATAGCAGACAAACTCAACTTCTTTCATTTCTTTGCTTTGTTTACCTACTCCATCAGTCTTTAGATATGAATTTTCTTTCAAAATCATTTGCTAAGAAGCATATTCGTGGGGTTTGAAATCGTTCTTTCTGAGACACTTCTACCATGAAATTATTTGTTTTGTCTCTTTTGTGCAATACAACAACAACAACCACCCAGTAAAATCTCCACAGTTTCATTAAGCATTTGACCTGTATTTGATCCAGATACTGTCTATCTCAATGTTAACTTTTTCCTGTGTTGCTTTCAGTCATGCTTTTTGTGCAAAGGATATAATATTGGTTTGCAGAGTTGGATTTCGAACTTTTTGTTTCCCAATCTCAAGTTATCTGCTCTACTGGGGTGTGTTGGTTTCGCTATGATAAGCTTTTCGAACGTTCAAAATCTTTGCTAAAATTGCAATGGTTTTGGAGATGTTCGTTATCTTATCAAAGAGAAGAAAATGCTGGAACTGTTCAGAGAAGTGTGTGTTTGCATATTCATCAAAATTTGCTTTGAATTTGTTAGGTTCTCCAAGATCTTCCAATTTTATGATGATTTTCCATGGGTCAAATTTGGTGACTAGAGTAGAAGTAATTTTGTTTCTTGGCACATTAGAACTTGTGCTTTGTATGTGATTTACTGCTGATGAAATTGTAAAAACTTTAACTGTCAATGTAAGTAATAATGTTCTTTTTGTGATCTTGCCCTTATGGCAAGCCAAATGTTATGGATGCTTGGTTCTGGAAGCGGTTTGTTGCACTCTACGATGTTGCGCTTGAAGTTCTCTTCCAGCTCCTTTTTTCGTGGACCTTTCAGGACTGACAGATCCAGAAACAACATCTTTAGGCTCTGGAAATGTTTTGTTTTGCAACCCTTGTCAAATAGCATTGAAGTTTTATGATTGTCAAATAGCGTCAAACCTTTGATAACTTTCTGTTCCAGAAGCTGTGCTGATGCTTTTCTTAGATATTGAGTTCTCTTCAACAATCTTTGAAATCTTCTTGGAGTCACAATCAACAAACTTTCTAATTGCAGCTGATGAGAGGGAGATTGATTCAAGATGCCATTTCTTATCAAGATTCTGCATTTTATTGGCCTCAATGATATTTCACTATGTCCTGTTAACAAGATTGCAGGCCTGTATTTCTCAATGACCTTTTTCGAAGAAAGTGCGTCGTTTATTCAAAAGCTGATTGAGATGTATGACAAGCTGAAGTCACAGGGAGAAGACTTTGAGATCGGGATGATTCCCCTTGATGATGAAGATGATGAACCTAAAGAAGGGGTTTGCAAGCATGCGTTTGGTTTTCACTTCCTTTGATAGACAAGACCTGTGACAAGCTGGCCCATTATTTTGAGCTCTCTACCGCTCCTACCTTAGTCATCATTGGAACAGACGGGAAGGCACTTCATTTTAATGTTGCTGAAACTATAGAGGAGCATTGCATCCTGTCATATTCTTTTACACTTGAGAAGTTTTTTTAACTTGAGCAGATAGAGAAAGCTAAGCGAGAAGCAGAGACACTGGGATCGATTTTGGTCACTGGAGATATGTGATTCCGTCATTGGAAAAGATAGTTAAAAGGTAAGATGCAAACATCACATCTTGGTGTTATTCTTATGTTCTATGATACATGGTGTAGGTACTTTGTTCAGATTTTTCAGAATCCAACAAAATATGTACATATCTATTGTTCTATACCCATACTTACATGTCTATTAAGCCGAGTCCATTTAAGATGAGTTATTCTTACATAAGATCTTGGAGCTTTGGAGTTTCACAGTTCATCTATCATTAATCAGTTTAGGCATGAGATATACTTTCTGTACATGTCATTCACAATGCTTTGACTACTATATTATGATTAACATGACACCCTTTTTGTTGATATCTTGCGCTTATCCTTAACTACAACAAGTGATCAAAATTTTCTATTTGTAGATTTTGGTGCCTGATCTTGTAGGGAGGCATATTCTTCTTCACCTTTCTGCACACTGGTGTCCGCCATGCCGTGCTCTTACACCAAAGCTTACAGAAGCATACGACAACATTAGAACCACAAATGGTCTATTGGAAGTGCATATCTAGTGAGTAGTGACCAAGATCAAGCCTCCTTTGAACACTATTTTGCTACAATGTCATGGCTAGCTCTTCTCTTTGGTGATGAAAGGGAGGTATGCTTGAGTCGTCTTTTCAAAGTTTGTGGCATCCCAATGTTGGTAGCTATAGTGCCATCAGGAATGACTGTTACAACTGGAGCTAGAAATTTGATCATGTGTTATGGTGCTGATGCTTTTCCATTCACTGAGGAACATATAAACGAGACTGAGGCAGAATTTGCAGAAAAAGCAAAGGGGTGGCCGGACAAAATTCACGAGCATGAATTATGCTTACTGAGTGTATGTCTTACAATTGTGATGGATGTAGTGAGTCAGGTAGGATATGCTTCATTCTATTCTGATGAATGTGATTTTTTGGAACCAAAAGGAAATAAAATGGATCCTGAGGAAGCCAAAGGGGAACAGGAACCAAAAGAAGGATGGGTTTGTGATGGTGAAATTTGTTTCAAAGGTTAATTTGTTATTATGGGTTGATGGTTTTAATCTTGCTCTATGGCAATGTTTTATAAATATATAAGAAGGCACATATATTGTATGACAATGATCTATTCTTTTTTTACTACAGTCCAAAAACTCCCTCCAAATCTAACAAAAAGTCTTGGAATGAGATGATTGACATGAAAATTAAGTTTGTATGTTTTATCAGCCCCCACTCAAACAAGAAACAGAAACAAAGACAAATTTGTTTCTGTAAATGAGTTTTAGTAAGTCTACTGGCAGAAGCCGGCAGGCAAATGGTGTCTCTAGCTTTTCTCAGTAAAGACAAAGTAGCATATATAAAGGAATCATGGCAGTTGAGGAATTAAGATTCCACTGTCCGCCTTAACAATTCATTTGTCACTATTGTGTACTGGATTTGATTATAATATTGTAATAAAATGTTGTTCAAAGTTTGGTTTAGGCAGCTAAAATACTTCTAATCCATGTTCACAAGTAAGGCTAATTGAAAACCATTTAAGGGGATTATCTTATTCAATAATGCACTTAAAACCAATTTAATATGTATTTGTGGCATGGCCGGCCAGCTTGAGAGTCCAGATGAAATTGACCAGCAAGTGCTCACATTCTCTTATAAGATTATCCATTTTCCTTAAGATAGAATCAAACAGAACATATCAAATGAAACACGTTATATACTGTACAGTTCTGAGGATATAAGAATCAGTAACTGATGGCTATGGCAATTGATCAAGAAAGTATCCCTCATGATCTCACAGTTGTACTGTCTTCAACACAAAGAGACTTTCTAATATGTAGAAATGGTGAAAGGGTATGTATAAGTTTATTTCTGTACAATTCTTTACTTGCATACTTCCTCTATAGTCTCATCTGAGAATATGAAAGATTGAATAAGAACCAACCTCATCACCACTCTTATATACTTGTTTGTAGGTTAGGATTAGCAGCATAAAAGGAAAGATTGTGGGCTTGTATTTCTCTGGTTTGTGGTGTGGTTTATGTCGCCAGTTTACACCAAAGTTGGTGGAAGCTTATGAGGATCTGTATCCTAAAGGTGACTTTGAAATAGTGTTCATTTCATCTGATAAAGATAATGAATCATTTAATGAATACTTTGGGAAAATGCCATGGCTTGCTGTTCCATTTTCTGATGCTGACGCGCGTAAGATCTTAAAGCAGTCGTTCAAAGTAAGGGCAATTCCACATTTTGTGATTCTTGATGGAACAGGCAAAGTTTTGAGCAACGAGGGCGTTAAATTTATCAAACACTTTGGTTCTGAAGCCTATCCATTTACATCTGAAAGAGTTAATTACTTGAGAGAAGACGAAGAGAAGGCTAAAGAGAATCAGTCTTTGAGGTCTATTTTGGTACATGAATCCCGCGATTTTTTGATTTCAAACGAAGAAAACAAGGTAATAACTGTCCTCAAGTTTGATGATTTCTATGCATTTCAGGTTTTTGTGCTTAATTTTCAACATGCTTGTTTTCAGATTTCTGTGTCAGAGCTAGAAGGGAAAACAGTAGGCCTATATTTTGCTATGGCTTCTCATAAAGGGTGCAAGAATTTCACCTTGAAGTTAGCAGATGTATATAAAAAGCTTAAAAAAAAGAATTTTGAAATTGTGCTAATTTCTCTGGATGAAAAATATGAGGATTTTAAACAGGGCTTTGAGACCATGCCATGGTTGGGTTTACCTTTCAAAGACAAGAACTGCGAGAGACTTGTTAGGTACTTTGAGCATAAATTCCTACCGCAGCTAGTTGTAATTAGTCCAGATGGGAAGACTCTGCAGCAAAATGCAGTTAAACTTGTTGAAGAATATGGTGATCAAGCATTTCCGTTCACAGAAGAAAAGCTTGTAACTTTGGCTAATCTAAAGAAGGAAAAACTAGAAGCACAAACATTAGAGTCTATTCTTGTTACTGCAGATCGAGATTTTGTCATTTCAAATGTTGGTTTAAAGGTAAGTTTCATAGCTTGAAATGAGTGATTTAAAATCTGAATTTGATGTTTGCTAATCATGCTATTTTTCTCCGTTCTTGTTTAGGTTCCTGTGTCTAAACTAGTGGGGAACAACATTGTACTGTATTTTGCTGCTCAGTGGAGTCTTCCAAGTAGAGAATTTCTACCTAAACTCATTGCTGCATACGAAGAAATCAAGAAGAAAAATGAAAATTTTGAAGTGATTTTCATCTCTAGTGATCAAGATGAACCTTCCTTTAGTAACTTATTTTCAAGTATGCCGTGGTTAGCACTCCCTTTCGACGATGAGAGGAAGACATTTCTGTCGCGCAGATTCAACATAGTAGGCATTCCGGTGGCCATAGCAATTAGTACTAGTGGCTGCACTGTGAATACACAAGTAAGGCAGCTGTTAGAGACACACGGTGCAGGAGCGTATCCCTTCACAGAAGAACACATAAAGAATCTGCAGCAACGACTCGACAAAACTACAATGGGTTGGCCCAAGAAAGGCAAAGATGAAATTCACAATCAGCATGAACTAGCATTAATACATCAGCAAGTTTATCTTTGCAGTGGGTGTAAAGAGATTGGGTATGGTTGGTCTTTCTTCTGCAAACGTTGTGATTATGGGCTACATCCAAAATGTGCTCCAAAACAAGAAGATATGAACTGAAGGCAAATGTTTGATGAAAAACCCTCAAGCCCCTTTTAGTAATAGATCCACTTTAACTTTGTGACCTCTAATTCATCTTGTGATTAAACATCCGATTTGTATAATTTTGTATCATTTTTATGTATCAGCTTCTAGTCTAGTATATGTAACAATCTAAAACCTCTTGTCACGCTAGTGATTATTTTTTGAGATTATGTTATGTGCACCAACATTATAATTTTTTTTACACTACCACGTTAAGTTGACAGATAATAAGTAACTCTTGGTATAATCTACAACATAGAATAATAACATGCTACAACAAATAAATTGCACTAATAATGTAAAAATTCTCGACACTGGTAGCGTATAGTAATTTGAACCCTTATTTTTAAAGCTTTGATTCTTTAAATGGCCATCTGATGCTTCACTTTCAAGGTTTCATGCCTGGCTTATTAATCCATAACCTAAGTGAAGTTTCTGAATACCTTAAACTGTCTGATGCACACTTTCAGTATATCTACAATGTCAAGAGGCGTATACAACTAATAATAAAAGGTGCTAACAAAAATGTAAAACCTATATTTGAAATCTTATCTACCCATAGTCACAAATTGAAACTTCAAAAAAAACCATAAAGCCCATATGTTGTCTCTTCAATGCTCTTGTTAGTTTGTGGCTATTATTTTCTGTTAGGATCAGCAACTCGGGTAGTGCGAAATTTAGCCAAACAACGGTATAATGACAATAACAAAGACAATGGAAGTTGATAACAACGACAATTAAAGCAGATAAAGAAGACACCAATTTAACGTGGTTCGATCAGTGTGACCTACGTCCACAAGCGGAGAGAAATAATTTCACTATACCAACAAGAGTACAAAAGAGTACAAAATTAGAGTAAATACTCTAATTAGTCCCAAATACTCCAAGAGAATAACCTCACAAGATCACTCCAAAAAAAGAGTTCACACAAGTGCTTCCCAACACTTAACTCCCATACAAAACACTCTTAATAAATGAGGAAAGGAAGAAACAAGAAATGAAGACTCAAGTCTTGTTGGTGTGTCTAAAATGAACTAATGGCCTTCCCTTTTATAGGCAAAAAAGTCTTGACCTCTTAGGTGTAAAAGAAGAGATACACCTTGTGTAAATAATGTCCACCACACAATGCAATATTTTTCGGTCCCAAAGAATATTGCCAAAAAAGTCTACACTTTGCAAAGATGCTTATGCTTATGTGAGATGGACTTTATTAGCCAAAATATTGGCCATATTACAAATCTCTACCTTGGCCTAATTTTGGATGATATAATAAATTTGCTCCACCTTCTCCGCAGAAGCCCCAATGGGCATATGTCAAAATTTAATGCCATCGAAATCAGACAAGTTGTCTGATACCGAAACTGTAGTAGGGCCTATAACAGTGGATCCCAATAAAGTATACAACGAACCAGATATGTGTGCTTTCATGATCACAAGAGCATCATGAGAAATTTTTAGAACTCCACCTTCACCTGCATAATTGCACCCAAGAGATTCTAGAGTGCCCAAAGAGATGAGATTTTTCTTCAAGTCAGGAACATGTCTAACATCAGTGAGAATTCTCACCACACCATCGTGCATTTTGATTCGAATTGTACCTTTGCCAATAACGTTACAAGTAACATTGTTACCCAGTTGGACAACTCCACATGCAACAGAATCATATGTAGAAAATAAGTCCCTGCTAGGACACATATGATATGAACAACCGAAATCTAAAATCCACCCATTTTCTGATCTGAAACTCGTTTCAGTTGCTAAAAATACAGTTTCCTCAATCTCATCAGTTGCTACATTAGCTTCGGCAGTGTCAGTATTTTTGTGCTTATTTTTTCTTTCTTTATGCTTTTCTTTATTTTTCAGTTTATAACATTCAGAGATAATGTGACTTTTCTTATGACAATAGCGACACTTTAAATTATTGTATCTGGATATAGAGTCGGATTTGCCCCTAACAAATAAGCCAACTTCCGCTTAAGTTCCACTAGCTTCCCCAATAATGTCACTATCTATCTGTTCTTTTGATTTTAAGACATATTTAATATCTTTATAAGAGATATTATCCTTTGCATAAAGCATAGTATCTCTTATATGCTTGAAAGATAGAGGTAGAGAACAAAGCAGTAACACGGCTTGATCCTCATCTTTAATTTCAGCATCTATATTACTCAAATCCATAAGAATGGAATCAAATGTGTTAAGATGAGAGAGAATAGAGGTACCTTCACCCATACGAATTGTATAAAGCTTTTGCTTCAGGTAAAGTCTATTTTCCACCGTCCTCTTCATATATAAGGTTTTCAATTTTTCCCACATACCTTTGGCTGTGGTTTCTACGGAAACTTCACGTAAAACCTCATTTCAGAGATTTAAAATGATACCTGCTTTTGCCTTTCTGTCTATGACGGCAAACTCCTCATCCGTCATTTTATCCGGCTTCTTCTCCTTTCCTTGTAACGCCAAATCTAAGCCATCCTAAATTAGGATAACCTCCATCTTTAATTGCCACATTCCGAAGTTTGCACTTCGATCAAATTTCTCAACATAAGTCTTTGTTAAAGTCATATTAGCTACTGAAACAAACCCGGTTAGATCTGGTTCTGATATCAATTTGTTAGGATCAGGAACTCGGGTAATACGAAATTTAGCCAAACAACGATATAATGATAATAACAAAGACAATGGAAGTTGATAACAACGACGATTAAAGAAGATAAAGAAGACACCAATTTAACGTGGTTCGGTCAGTGTGACCTACGTTCACAAGCGGAGAGAAACAATTTCACTATACCAACAAGAGTACAAAAGAGAGTACAAAATTAGAGTAAATACTCTAATTAGTCCCAAATACCCCAAGAGAATAACCTCACAAGGTCACTCCAAAGAAAGGGTTCACACAAGTGCTTCCCAACACTTAACTCTCATACAAAATAGTCTTAATAGAGGAGGAAGGAATAAACAAGAAATGAAGACTCAAGTCTTGTTGGTGTGTCTAAAATGAACTAATGACCTTTGCTTTTATAGGCAAAAAAGTCTTGACCTCTTAGGTGTAAAAGAAGAGATACACCTTGTGTAAATAATGTCCATCACACAATGCAATATTTTTGGGTCCCAAAAAATATTGCCAACAAAGTATACACTTTGCAAAAATACTTATCCTTATGTGAGATGGACTCCATTAGCCAAAATATTGGCCATATTATATTTTCCTTATGCCCACATAAAAAAAAAAACATAGGAAAAATTTGAGGACAGGATATTTCAAATCACTAAGTTAGTAACAAATGGATGGCTGAAAATTGAAATCTACCCAAAAAGAAGCCCACAGCAAGCATTTCATCTCCTCTACCACACAGATAAAGTTAAGCTTTGAGGAAAAACAGATTCAGGTAAAAACAGTCGGAAATAAGAAGAATAATGGAAGCTCTGTTATCTTCCACTACTCTTCAACTCAAACCCCTTCACCCTCTCTCTTCTTTCTCTTCTCTTCATTCTCCATTTTCTTCATGTTCTGTGCTTAGATTAAAGGGTAGTAGAAAAGCTGAAAATTACATTCAAAGGAGCCAATTTTCCACTGTTTTGCCACTTATAGTTTCTGCTAGTTCTCAAGCTGCCCCTGTTGAAACATCCACAAGCACTTCTATTCCTTCTGAAATGAAAGCTTGGGCTTACACTGAATATGGAAGTGCTGATGTTTTGAAGTTTGAGTCCATTGTTTCAGTTCCAGAAATTAAGGAAGATCAAGTCTTGATTAAGGTTGCTGCTGCTGCTCTTAACCCTGTTGATTTTAAGCGTCGGCTCGGAAAATTCAAGGCCACTGATTCTCCACTTCCTGTAAGTTTAGGCACCCTTTTCTTGTTATCTTGAGTTTGGTTCGAATTCCATGTTTAACTTGTAAATTTGCATTTCTCATCACTTGTTTCTTAGTGTTTGTGCAAATTTCCTCCTTAGTCTTCAGCACATAAAATGTTCTAACTATTTTACTGTCTATATTTACTTCATGAGTAGAGGGTTCGCTACTTGTGTTTAGATTGCTGTGACTTAAATTTTGCCTTAGAAAATAAAACCGATAAACCGCACCAAACCGATAATCCGAGTCAAACCGGAAAAAAAAATTTGATTGTGATTTGGTATTGAAGAAAATAAGACCATAATTGGTTTGGTTTGGTTTTAACTAAAAAAGTCAAACCGAAACCAAACCAACCCAATAGTACATTTATACAATTTAAAAAAAAAATTATACATATAAATATTTATTGTAATGTAATTTATAAATATTTCTTAAACTTTTTCACAGTTTATCTTTTAAGGTATTATTTCAAGTTTGGACTTAACATTCTTGAATGGTAAATAGATTTTATAGCCCATAAATGTAGTAACTCAAATAAAGTTCAAATCAATACTAATGCTAACAAAAGAAATTCAATTCAACACTAGGAATGATGATAGTGTTGGATATCTATTTTTAAGTTTTACATTGGTTTATAATGAAAATGTATAACTTAGTTTATCTTTTTCTTTAGTACTTAGTTATGTAATTAATAGTACTTATTAGCTATACTTATTGTAGCATGACCTATATATTATTTTTAGATTATGTTAATTTTTATTATTGCTTATTAATTAACAATATTTTCTATGCAATTTTATTATCTTTATTAGTGAATATTTTAGTATAATGCTATAACTTATCTCATATTATTGTGTTATGTTTTTGAAAAATACATTATATAGTTGTATTTTACTAGGACTAAAAAATATTTGGAACACAAGTTACATATTTTGTGCTATAAAGATTTTACCGGAAAAAAAAATCCGAAAACTCGAAAAAACCCGAAAAATCCGAGATTAAAAAACCCGATTTTGTTGGTTTGGTTTATAGATTTAAAAACCCGATATCATTGGTTTGGTTTGGTAATTGAAAAATTCGAACAAATGCGACCTATGTACACCCCTAATTGGAGGCTTTATTTACCAATAAAGTAGAGACTATTTGCATTATCCTATAACTGTTGAAGATATAATTAATTGAATAAAAGTATTATCTCTAAGAGTGGCTTAACAGATCTTGTGGCCTAAGAAGAAATCATATGGAGAGGCCCTTAAAGTTATTTTTATAAAACATTTATACTAACAACAAAATTTGCTTTCGAAACAATAAATTAATCATTTGAGACAAAAAATAGTGAATTTCAAAAAAAAAAATAATAATAAGGAAGAAGAGAACAAAGAATAAAGTGATGGATTATCGGATGTTGATTTGGCTATCATCGGGTGAAAATCATTTACACTCCCTAATTTTGCTTTAAAAATTAAACTCCCCCCTCAACAAATGAACAATTATCATTCTCCCTCTTTATCCTACACTATGTATCTGTTGCCCTTGTTATTTTCAATTCCATCCTCAATCCTTTTTTTATTGTATATGTTATTTTTATGATTTTACCTATAATTTAAATTATGTTATATCTTATTATAAATTATAATTTAAATTTATTAAAATTATAAATAGAATAGTCCTTTTTACAAATTTGTCACAAAATCTATCATACTTTTATAATTTTTATTTAATATAACATGCATTAAGTATATCTCTGAGTTACATTTTCTTAGTGTTAAATAGATAATCTTTTAGAAGTTTGTTATAAAATCTACCTTTATTTTTAATAATTATAAGATTTTGTATTTCCTGCATTGAGCATATAGTTATAAGGTTCTCACCATTTTTTATTCTCGATTGTGTAAATAAATTTTTTAAATTTAATTGTTATTAATAACATTATTGATAAGATTAAATTATTTTATTTTAATTTTAATTTTGCTCATCCTTTTTATTATTCAACGTTATTAAATTATATGCTTGGTTATCATTTTTGTTTTTTACTTTTTTTAATTTGAAAATTAAATTTAGTTGTTATATAGGTACATAGCATAAATATTAGAAAAGAAACAAATATCATGATGCTAAAAAGGTATAAGATTAAAAATAAAAAGAAATAAATGTTGATAATATAAAGGTTAAAATAGGTATTTTTAAAAATTCAACTGAGAAATGGGGGAGAATGACAATTGTTTAAAGTAGAACGGGAGTTTGATTTTTAAAGTAAAGTTCGGGGGTGTAGATAATTTTCACCCCTCTATCATCACAATCAAAAAAGAAATAAACATACAACGTAATAGCTTAAGTTTTGAGCATTGACGGTGTCAAAAATATTTACTCCTTTTGATCAATCTTAACTATAATTATAGTTTATTCTATTAATTAGTAGCACTTATTGGTGAATATCTAAAATAAATTATAAATAACCTAATATAATATGTTGAATTACACTAAAAGAAAACCGATGCATGAATGCTTTTGTGTTCATGCAGTTTTAGAGAAGGTTGTAAAGGGAATTCGCTATGTTGTCAATATATATAACTTAATTCCTATATAAAAAGGATAAAATTACAATTGAAGAGCGAAGTAAATATGCTAATTAATGAGTGAGAAGATTATCATAATTTATGAACTTTTATTTATAATAATTATTTATATAAATTATATACTAAGAAACAATTAGCTAATATAATAGCAAAAATAAGAAAAATAATTAAAAATTAAAAAAAAACTAAATATTAGAAATGAAAGTGAAATACTATTTGAACTTGAGATTAGTATGTTCATAAAATTATGATGAGAATACTTAAACTATGGATAGGGTCACGAAATTAAAGTCTTACTAGATAGAGAAAAATAAAAATTTGACAACAAATTATAATTTAAAAATATAAAATAAATGTCGCATGTAGGTAATTTAACTAATACAAAAGCAATTATTATAAGAAAACTCAATAGATTTGGAACATAATAATCAAAACTTATATCAAAATATTAATATAAGAAGCTAATTAAAATTTCATAGTAGGGAAGAGAATATATAAAGAGGAAAAAAGTGATAGCGTGAGGATACTTATATTTTGAATTAATTTTAAAATAAATAAATTAAATAATTAGATAATACTCAAAAATATTATTGATAGATTTAAATGATGAAAAAGTTCCAAGTAAGAGGATAAAGTGTAAGAATACATTAAATTTCATGAAAAAAGAATTATATTTATCAATGATTATTAAAAGCATAATAAGCAATATATTAAGTCAATTGATAAACTAATAAAAGAGCACATAACATTATAACAATATTAAGTAATGAATATGATTTTAACTATAAGCAAAGAACAAGAAGAGAGAAAACGTAGAAGGATAAGGTCTATTTGAATTTGAGATAAAAAACAAAGTGACATTATAATTTTATTAAAATAATATGATTTAATATGCTCAAACAAAATAGATCACAACGCGATATATTTAATATTCTTTAATATTGACGGCGGCATGAAATGCAAGTAATATAATTATTTGTGTTGTTACAGATTTTAAAAGAAAATAGGTTATCATTACGAGATTTTAAAAATGATTTCATGTCATGCTTTTTAATTAATATCTAATAATTATCTATATTTTTTATGTGGAAGGTTCAAATATTAAGGTTATTAGCACACATCCTAAATAATTCAAATCATAATTTGACATGGTTTGCGTGAGAGAAATTCAAAAATAGCCACATTAACAAGTGGTTATTTAAAAATAGTCACAGTTTCAAAAGTCATCGAAATTTAGCCACTTTTTATGTAAAGATAAATCTGAACGAAAATACTGTTCAAAATCCGGAAAATACTCCAGCATAATATACTGGAGTTCCAGCAAAGAACTCCAGTAAAATTTATTAGAGTTCCAGTACACTTTGCTGGAACTCCAGTATATTATGCTGAAGTTCCAGCAAAGTATACTGGAACTCCAGTATATTATATCGGAGCCAGCAAAGTATACCGGTCAAGCATAATATGCTGGAAGTTCATACACAGGTGCACCGAACTCCAGTATATTATATCGGAGCCAGCAAAGTATACCGGTCAAGCATAATATGCTGGAAGTTCATACACAGGTGCACCGAACTCCAGTATATTATGCTGGACCGGTCTCTGTTGCAGCAAAATAGTGGCTATTTTTTGATGACTTGACAAACGCCGACTATTTTTGAATGACCAGTCCGAAAACTGGCTAGCCCGTATTATTTTAACTGTTTGCGTCCGCGCATCACGCGGGTGCTAATACTAATATAGTACTACTAATAATAAGAGTTTAAAATAAATTTGGGGTTTTTAAATTTTGGGAGCCTAAGGCAATGGCCTCATTGGCCTAGCCTTAGAGCCGTCCCTGCTAAGAGTTTAAATTTTGGATGATGCCATGATGGTCATACAATTAAACGCGGTATAAGAGCAAGCACAATTCTTGGGTTCAAGTCTCTCCATTATCTATTATGTAAAAGAAAAAAAGATTATGTGCTTGGCCCATGAAAAGAAATCAGACCCGCACGTGAGTAGGCATTTTGAAGTTATAATTAAGTAAATCAAAGTGTATCCTATGTAATAGTTTAGATTTTTAGATGAGATGGTCACACAATTCAACATTAACATATGACAAAATCGCAAAATATTTCCATTTGTGTGGTTCTAATAGTTGTAAAATATGTTTTCTTTTTCTGTAGACTGTGCCAGGTTATGATGTTGCTGGTGTGGTAGTGAAAGTTGGTAGTGAAGTAAAGGGGCTAAAAGAAGGGGATGAAGTGTATGGAGATATACATGAAAAAGCATTAGATGGACCAAAGCAATTTGGATCTTTAGCTGAGTACACTGCTGTAGAAGAGAAACTAGTTGCTTTGAAACCCAAGAATCTGAGTTTTGCAGAGGCTGCTAGTCTTCCTCTAGCAATTGAAACTTGTTATGAAGGTCTTGAGAAAGCTGGATTCTCTGCTGGCAAATCCATTCTTGTTTTGGGAGGTGCTGGTGGTGTTGGATCCCTTGTAATTCAGGTATGTGCACATTTTAAACCATTTGAATGTATTAGTTCATTTTTATAAAAGCATGATTTCTAGACAATATTTAGGGAGGATTGGTAATGATAGAAAGGAAGAAATGAAATGAAAACAGTGATCACGCCAAACTTTGCCTTATAAAAAGGACTAAGCGGTCGTTGCAAATATAATCCGGTTAACAAGTTCGGAGTCGAATCCCACAGGGAATTAACCTACTAAGCACAGCTACTAGACTCACACAAATTTACATAATCAATCTTCAAAAATATTAAATAACGAATTGGATGTTTACTAACTAAAGATCAAGTAATGAAAATGCAGTAATTAATAACTAACGGCGAACAGGTTGAAGACAAGATTTAGAATGGTCTAAGATTATGATTTTCCCTATTGTCGGAATCCTCTCCGCTACGTTTCCTATAAATTTGCCTAAGTTTTCTCTTTCAATCGTGAGCAGTTTGAGTGTCGTAATTTTCTTCCGAGTAACTACCATAATTTACTAGACATATTTTTCTGAACTACGCTAGCTGGCACTAAGTCACGGCTCACTTGGATCGCACCAAAGTTTCGTTATTCCAATCCCACCTTTAAACCCTCCGTATTGATCCCTCATATACATTAGGAGTGATGTTGTTCAACAACTACCTAAATATGTATTCTTTTCCAAGCAATACACACTAAATAGGCACAGTCGATTGAGAGTTCTTCAATCAACCACAAAATAAACGTAGTTGAACAAATAGAGAAAAAGCTACGACAAATCTGTATAATAGGAAAATCATCCTCCAATAGGTTCCATCAAAACCTTAGATTAGAAGTTTAGCTACTCATATTCATAGTAACAACTTTCCAAGTATTTTGCATAAACAAATTACAAAGAAAAGATGAAGGAATGTAGAACTCGATGATTCTTTCCCCCAAAAGTTGTTCTACGAGCTATTCTTGCCTCAGGCCGCAAAACTCCTTCAAAAGTGGTGTTTAATGACTATTTATATGTGTAGGAAAAGACCTAAACGGCATAGCACAAGTCCAAATCCAACAAGGAGACGAAATAGGCTTTTAAAATCCGGAACATGCTCGCTACGGACCTCGCCTCACGAGGCAAAACGCGAGCTTCACCTTGCCTCAGACTGTGCGGCGCAAGCCCTACCGCGCGCTTCAATCTCGCCATAACCCTTGCGTCGCGCGCTTCTACGCGAGCTAAAGAGCTCGCCTCGCCTGCTCTAACGCGAGCCACTGGGCTTGCTTCGCCCGCTGCTTCATTTTCCCTCTGCTCAATTCTTTCTTTCTTCTTTCCTATTGTTTTCGAGCATAATTTACACTTCAAATATTCACTTTGCTCCAATTTCATCTCCAATGTACCTACATAAAATAGACTCAATTAAGCGCAAATATAGTATAGTTTAACATTAAAGCACCTAAAATGTAAGGTAAGTAATGTACTAAAAATATGAAATTATAGCCAAACATCACTATAGTTTTGACTTAAGAATTTACCATCATTTTTATTCATTCAGCAACTTGATTGACTAGCAATTAGTAGAAATCGGATCGTTCTAGAATTGTTTGTTCAAAAAACAACATGTATGTCCAAAATTAGATCCATTTTGTGCCATCTAAGTGAGTTGTACGCGATACCAATTAGTTGGGGTTACGGTTTAGTCATGTTAGTATATTTTCTTTAGATCTATTTGCTTTCTAAGAGTCTTCTATTCGTGTATGATATTTACATGCGAGTAGAAAATATAGAAAACTTGTAATGTTTTTTTAGTTTTACCATCCTATATTTGAAATAAGATGAGTTTGAATGGAGCTACATGGTTAATGAGGATGCATCAACTTGCTCAGGATTGAGGCATAATTGTAGTATTGCCTTCTAGCAAGACAAGTTCAGCCATCTGAGTTTATTGTGTGATGTAGGTTGCAAAACATGTATTTGGAGCTTCAAAAGTAGCAGCTACATCCAGCACAGGGAAGTTGGAACTCTTGAAAAGCTTAGGAGCTGATTTAGCTATTGACTACACCAAGGAGAATTTTGAACATCTTCCTGAGAAGTTTGATGTCGTTTATGATACAGTTGGTAAGAACTCCGTTGGAACTTATACAATATCCAATCTAGTATAGACACTGCCAGGACAAGATGCATATCAAAATTTAATGGACATGAACAAAACCAAAAAATGCTTTAATTTTACATATGATCACTAAACTCAATAAAGTCACCAAATTATATGTTTCTCCTCACATCAAAATAATTGAACTATACGCACTATATTAAAGTGAACTTTAACCACTATAACAGTAAAGTTCGTTGATAGCCAACTTTTCATTTAAAATCTACAGGTCAGGGCGAAAAGGCGGTGAAGGCAGTGAAAGAAGGTGGAAGTGTGGTAGTGCTAACAGGGGCAGTAACTCCACCAGGTTTTAGATTTGTAGTGACATCAAATGGAGAGATGTTGAAGAAACTGAACCCATACTTAGAAAATGGGAAGGTGAAACCAGTAATTGATCCAAAAGGACCATTCCCATTTGATAAGGTTGTGGAAGCTTTCTCTTATCTTGAAACTGGCAGAGCTACTGGAAAAGTTGTCATTCATCCCATTCCTTGAAAGGTAGCTCTCATTTTGGATAATTTCTAAATATTTGTTCCTAAAAGCTTTATACTAGCGTGTAGTGGATAACAGTAACATGTATTTTGTATCATTTTGGACATAGAGAAAATAAATTCCTAATGAGGATTTTTGCGTGCACTCTTTCTGAAACATGGTTTTCCTATTTTCTGTTTACCAACCTTTGAATTCTTAGCAAAAGGGAAAAAAAAAGTACTCCAATAATAAAAAGGTTTTACCAATCGTTGCGTAAAAAAAAATCAAAGCCCCAAGAGCTAAAATAGTTGTTGTCATGTTTACTAAAACTAATTGTTTCAAAAAGTATTAATCATTTTAGAAAATCAAGGAAAAATGATTAATTATCTCCACCTTTATCCTTACTCTGACAAATGTACAGAGAGATTAATACAGTGAAAATAAGAATAATAATAAATTGAGATAAAAAAATAAATAAGGTCGATGTAGTCTTAATGGGTGTGCAAAAACCAAAAGGAGAAGTAAAAGGAACGGAGGGAGTAAGACTGATTTACATAAATAGCCACTTTTTGTGGGTATTTAGAAGTTAATCACTTTTTCAAAATTAGATTGGTGATTGAGGTTTCGAAATAACCACCTAATTTGAAGTTAAAATTCAAAATTAATAGCCAAACCACATGTCTAATTGAATTCTAAATATAACTATACAAGGCCGGAAAAGTGGCCTGCTGGTGTAAACAACCCAAAAAATAATTAGACAAAGTTCATACAAGTCCAAGTAAAAAGGAACATTTATTTATGCTACATTATAAACTTATTTATCTCTTGTAGAGAGATTATCACTTAATTACACTAACATATACAATTTACCATTTATATACAAAATAATGTAATAGACTCCAATCTTACTCATTTTAGACCTCGTTCTTCTCTATTTTTGTTTTTGATAGTTTCAAGATCAAAATTGTTTCTAATTCGGTCACGAATGATTTGAACGGTTGAATGAAACTATGAATTAGAGTTAATGTGTAACGTATCTTCTTGATAATTTTCTTCCAAAATTCTTGCCCTATTGGTAATTTACTGTATCATTATTTTTCTGTCTTTGAAATCACAGACAACTGCCTCTTTAATTTCCCATTCAATTTTTCCTCTATAAGTTATCGGTTTAAATTTCCTTTTCCAAGTTGTTACAGAGTAATTTTTTATTTGCAATTTGGTCTACAATAATTTCCTTTTTTGGTCTAGACTCTAGAATAATTTGTCCATAAATATCAATGCTATAGAACTCTCCGTTCAAGGCAAGGGACTTGAATATGTAACTGAATGAAGATTTAATTCTGAATATCACCTTCCGCTTGCCTATGAAGTTGCAATTTAATGTAAAGTTCCACACAAGAGTTTTTAATAACAAACTATGCGAACCAAATGTTTCTCAAAGTTATGCTTCCCAGTGGCTTCGAAGTTTGAATTCAAAAATTAGATTTTGAAAAATTATTATTTGTTTGGATTGGATGTTATTGTAAATGATTAGGAATATTCTTTGGAGTTTATTCTCAATTTTGAGGGATTTTAGTGAAAATTTGAGTTGGTTTTGGTTGGAACTTTAGATTGAAACTCGAAAAAGAAGACATAAATAAATTGCGAAGTGTATATCAAGTGCACAGACGACATACAAACTACATACAACTAACATAATTATATATATATATATATATATATAAGTTATGCATAAGTTTATGAAAAATATAGCGTTTAACGGATTCTATAGAAAAAAAACTATATACAAGCTGTATGTATATTGTAGCATTTGATCAATTTCTGTACAATAAAAAGCTATACTCAAGTTGTATATAAATTATAGTTCTTGACCGAATTTGTAATTTTTAAAAAAACTTTAGTTATTTTTATAGATAGGAAAACATAGTTAAACCAGGTAAATATTATTCTAATTTTGTATATATATAAAAAAATCTCAAGTGAAAATTGTGAAATGAGCATAAGTCCAAGAAAAATCTTATAATAAGCCCAAAAGACTCAAGAAAATTTTATTTCGGTGAAAAATAACAACAACAATAACATATTCAGTGTAATCCCATAAATGGGGTCTGGAGAGGGTCGGTGACAAACGTGGTCCCATAATACAATTACATCAAAATACAAAATGAAGAGAAACTTGAAACAATAGTGGACAGTAGGTTCCATGATAGTGTCAGTTTTGCAACAGTTGGTTGAACTCAAGATCCCAAAGCTCAAAAGATCCATTCACAAAATCGTAGTGTCCACCTTTCAGTGCAAGGCTTTTCTTCACCACAGCTTCCCTCACAAATGGATATGTCAGTAAGTTGGCTAGTGATTCATTTACTGCCTCCTGCTCAATGTCACACAAATATTTAACTTAATATAAGTATCCGAAGTTGCAAAGTTTCAATAATTGAACTAATTAAAAGATAATACTATTTTCATTACCTTCTCCAATATTGTACATTGTTCAGTGAAATCCTTGTCGCCATGTTCTCTCTTTACCTTTTCCTTTGATATCAAACAGATTTTGACCCATTCTTCGATGAAATGACTGCGACCAACATAATCAAAGTTTAAGACATGGCATATGTTAATAACTGACTCTCAATCATTATCAGGCATCAAAGAAGAGAAAGGATTTTACCCAAATAGCCAGCATGATTATTTTTTATTTTTTCTTGTAGGTATATATATATTAATTATATACGGTGATACATATTTAATATATAAATTATTCATATATTACATAATCGTATTTTTTTTTAATTTAAGCAATTGATTAAATAACTATTTAGGATAATTCTTCCGAGGAAAAACCAACCTGTCTATGGATCCATCATCAGGGATAGACATGAGTCCTTTTATACCTCCACAGCAGCTGTGTCCCATCACCAAAATATTCTCCACCTATCATGCAAGCTTAGTTTTAATTTACAACTAGAAATAGATAGGAAGAAAAAGAAAAATGTAGGCAATTTAAAAAGTTTTAAGTTAAAATAAGTGTGGAAAGAAATCTCTACTTAGTGAAGCATGAAATTATGAACATATGTAATGTAATATATTTTTTATTTCTATCAAGCGCGTGGATAAAATACTTAAGTTTACCTGTGTCAGTAAACATTAAAATAGATTTCTTAAATAAAAGCCAATCAAGTACTCGATATCAAAGAAATATATAGGAGTTTAAAATTTATTTTTATGGCTTGTGATTTGATATTCATTTTTCTTTCTTGATATGAATGATGGTATTATTAATTGAAGCATTATTATTCAAATATTTAAAGTATTAGAATTTCTTTTAACTTAATTATGATTGTACGATAAAAGATTATATAAATAGAACATGTCATGTAGTAATATTTGATTTTGTACAAATACCGAGAGCAAGTATTATCGATTTTGTATAAACAACGAAAGCAAGTGCTATCTGCCCCACTGCAAAATTAAACGACGTCGTACGTGTTAAAAAGGACTAACCTTTAAGTGGACAATTGCATATTCAATAGATGCCCCAGCTCCAGAATATTTAATCTGTATATAACAAAAATTGGATAAATTTATTTCCAAAACATTGCATTATTGGTTAAAAGTACATATAAAAAGATAAATAATGGATTAATGATGCGCGCCAGTATAGTAACATCCATGTTTCAAAACTATGGAAAACTCAAAAAAAGTAAGTTACAAAACTTGATTAGAGTTAATTAACTCCCACCATGCTATCACCTTCACATTGTATTTCTTTCTTCTTCTTATTTTCTTATATATTGTCATGAATGTACTTTTTTGCTTTTCTTGATCCAGCTTGGCTACTGAGTACGACTACATACAACATGTAATATGAACTTGTTATTTAGGATAATATTCGGAAACATTACAAAGAATATAATTTAAGTTGTGATTTTCTTGTTCCACACAAGACAGAAGAAATGAATAGTAAGTCCATCAAAATTTTGACTACTAATTAGCACAAATTTTAAAAAAGATATACAATTGAGAGGATAATATAATTTACCTGGTCATAAGGCGGGACCATGTTGGCTATATTACGGACCATAAAAGCCTCCCCTGGTTGGAAATTAAGTATGTGGGATGGGCACACTCTGGAGTCGGAGCAGGAGAATACCAAAAACTGCATATATGTTTTTTTAATGAGAAATTATAAGCATTCATTAATTGCCTAAATATGTTGACAAGATTTTTACTAAGAATTTTATATTTGTTATTGTGAGGTCATCCAAAGGATAATTAGAAGAAGTGAAATCAATTACTTGGAAAATAAGCTTTAAACAGACAATCAGCTACACTCGATACTATTTTTTGTTTTACATTATCGATGTATATAAATTAAATCGTTCTATCCTAAGACGATACTAGTACTTTAATACACATAGGATCTATGAAAATTGCCCCATCAACCATGTACATGGTCAATAAATTATAAACTCTCAACTATACTGCTGTGTAACTATTTACTACTAGTAGTCAATAGTACGCGCGTTGCGCGTGAATCTTGTCTAAATAAGTAAAAAGTTAAATAAATAAAAATATGAGTCCTGAAAATGAACATTGATTCTATATAGCTAACTCAATAAAGGAAAAAAAACTGTCACATTGAAGTTCTCAATCATGGTCAATATATTGAGGAAAAAAAGGGGAGGTATGAAATAATTATCTTGGTCGGAAGTCAAGCCCCAAAGACTAGACTATGCTAATTTACCTTGATTAGATGATAAATTAAACTGAAAATGTGTATTAATTAACTACAATATTGAATATAAAGGTATGTGTCATAAATATAACATGTGGCATAATATTACAAAGCATATGATTTTTATGCTTTATTACCACATGTATATAGGTAGTCACGAAAATGGAGTTATTGTGTATATATAAGCGAAATCCGTTTGCCCATTATATTTCTGTTTATATATTCCGTTTGTACTATATAAAGGAATTATATTAGATCTGTTAGAGTTCTAGAATAATATGAAATAGTGCTATTTTTTTTTAAAAGTGATCCTTTTCTTATTTGAGGTAAAATCTTAATTGAATCTAAAATCCTAAATATTAGGACCTAATTCAATAAGAAAAGATTTAATAATAAGAATTTAATTTATTTTAAAGTTCTAAATATTAGGAAAGTAACTTAAATTATAATTTTGTCCAATGTAAAATATATTTTTTAAGGGTAAAAAGACGAACGATATTTTGTTAAGGATATCCATGATTTTAATATAGTATAGATTATATGATTTACCTTTGGGCTTTGATCTTTTGCGAGCTCCTCGTACAACTCGGGATCTTTGCTGCAAAAAAAAAAAAGTAAGTTGAAAGGTTAGAAATGCTGAATTTACAAGGTTAGTTTTGGCAAAAAAGATTATGCAAAAGACTAGAAGAAACTGTTCAAATTAGAAGAATATTGTTTTATCTTCAACCCCATTTGAGATCTTTACTTTTGTATTTTTATTATCATAAAAACCTGAACATATATTAATCTTAGCACTTCCATTAAGTTGCGTTAAAATTTTTGTTTAGTTTCTTTCACTTGCTAGTCGAGGAAACTGTTTAAGGCCACTTTTTTCATCTAAAAATATATACTCCGTATAGCTGTTATAATGACTTCCTTTCCCCTCTCATACTCCAAACAATAGTTGCATAAATCTTTTTATGCTTTTTACGGCAGAGTAATAGTGATAACTTACTCATATTTCTCAGTCTTGAAGTAGGCGAATCCGGAGCGGATCCTCTCATCCGGGTCAAACTCTTTCCCTCCGCCACTTACCAACTTCTTCACTTCTCCATTAGTGGCGTTTTCATATGATATTTCCTCAGCCATTCTTTTGACCTGCAAACCACGAGAGATAGTTGTTAATCGGCCGTGCGAAATAAAGTCACACATAATAAGTTGATAAGAAAAAACACTACAAAATAAGAATGTATGTAAACTCTTAGTGGTATAAGATCTTCCAAGAAAAAAAACAAGCCGATAGAATATATCATACTAAGTTAAGAGTATTTTTGTGTTGACTTTAGTTCAACAAAAGGTAATAACATGTCTAATGATAAACAAAATATTAATATGTCTCGAGTTTGAGTTTGGAGAATTGAGTCCTTCCGACAGGATGCGCTACTGGAGCCTATATTTGGTTGGAATTCCAAATTATTTGAACAAAAAGAAAATATCCTAAAACTTTAATCCATTTCCTGTAACAACATTAGTTGTTGGAACACCGCCAACATGCAGCCTCTTCTATTGTTTGAACTTAATTACTATGGAAGGTCTAGAAAAATTCATAACAGAGAACTGAATATATGAGAACTATGTGGGAAAAAAAAGAAGAAAGAGGTTTTGGAGATTATGAAGGTTTAATTGTACCTCTGGTTGAGACGTGAATAAAGTTGTATAGCAAGAAGAAGTTTCTCTTAAAAGTAAACACACTCACAAATGATGTGCTATTACAAGGGAAGTATGAAGAGTATTTATAGAAAGGGATTTAGCCAGGTGCAAACACTAATTGCATGGTTTTTTCTTATCTATAGGGAAATTATTTATATTTCTAATGAATATTGAATATTCAACGCCATAATATATGGATCGAACATGGAAAGTTGTTAGCCATGTTTGTAAATCAGTTATAATATATTGGGCATGGGATTCATCTGGTTTCATTTTATCATTTTAAAAAGAAAACAATTCATGGTCCAAATGAGACAGCTCAAGAGTTAAGATATAGATATTCATATGCAGTATCATGAGTTGGAGGTCTAGCCCAACATCGTGTATAATTTATGTTACTAGCTAGAGGAAAAAATACAGTAAATCTGGCCGGCTATTTACATAAAGATCCCTTTATACTTAATGTTAAGTTCATCATCAATTAAATCGGTCTCAATCATAATATAAATAGTTGGAATCGAGTATTTAAATCATATTGTTCTATTTATCAGATCTAGTTTTCATTCAAATACTAATGTCCTTTGAAGAAAATTAATTAGGTGTATATTCTCTAAACATAAAAATTCTCAAGATCACACAGTCTACTCTACATGATTATACATGTATAATTTCAGCGCACAAAAAAAGAAGTTCATGATAAGAATAACGGACCTAAAGTTTGTGTAACAACAACAACAAAGCATTAATCCTCACAATTTATTGTCACCTATATGAATGCTTACATTGTTTTATGACTTATGTCTTAACTAAACATACATTTATCTCCAGATATTGTAAATCTTTCGAGATTATTTTCCTCTATTTCGTTTCTTTTTATCATGTTCAATCGTCAAACCATTAATACACCTACGAATCGGTCTTTATAAAGTTCTGCATATGATATGACTAAACTATTGATCTCATATGACCTCCCATTTTATCCTCTAAGTATAATATTTGCACTAGCTGTTAGAAGTGATCACCGACACTGTTAATATGTCAATATCGTTTAATTATACATCCATCTTCATACATGCATTCACAGTTCCTTTTGGACATATTTCTGGAAGAATTTGTAACTATTTATCTAAACAACCGTGTTTTCTAGCTAGTCTTAACAAGTTTTAATTAAACTTTCAAACATAGAACTATTATATAGTAGTAAACAATGCAGCATGAATTAAACGAGTGAAATTAAATTGGTTTGTTTGCTGAGTTTTGGTAGGGAAAATCACATGGTTAGAAGGTCATAACTGAGACGTGGGCACGCGTAGGCACGAGCGCATTTGTTTAATGTAAAATACAGCTTTCTCATTTTGTGTGATCCCATATATGATTATTGTATTTGACTAATTATATAATGCTACTTCAAAAACTTCCCCAATCCCAAAAACGATAGTAGGGTTTAACGTATATATGAGAGTTGACGGATTAATTTTTTATGTTTATTCAAAATTGATGTATTAGTTGATTTTGTTTTTGAAAACTTTACAAAATTAGGAACTACAAAAAAGATACTATGATTTGTAAATTTATCTTAAAATGTATTAAAAACCTGTATCAACTCCTCAATAGTAAGGGTATCATTTTAGGGATTTTAACACATATAGCCGATCATATTTATTGTTATTCTTTTTAGTCATATATATAGATTATGCATTGATTATACACAATTATACACATATAATACATAAACTATACATATATTATACCTCCACCAGATATTTTTAGTTTAAGCGGTTGGATAGTCGACTATTTAGGTTAAATTTTCATCATTTTATTGCGGATAAAAGACCGTTAAAATTTTAACTCGTTTATCACATTTCCCCCACTTGAGTTGGCGACGTCCTCGGCGCCTTACTTGAAAGATAATCATCAATCAAACTCTTGTAGGCTTTGAGGTTTGTTTCCCTCTCCCGAGTATTCTCCTCTGTATCACAGCCGTGTCATTTCACCAATAACTTTTGGTGATCTTTCCTTGAATCGTGAATAACTCAATCATTGAGAATAGCTTATGCATGCCTTTTCTTGGTTGATTTGGGGCCTCAAATACTGGGTATTGTGAGTTGGCTCCACGAAGGAGCCTTCATGTCTTCCCGAAAGGGTTTCAGAAGGCTGACATGGAGGACTGGATGAATCTTCCACCAGGTTGGGGTAACCAACCGGTATGCAACTTTTTTGATGCGCTTCTCAATGGACAAGGGTCCAATGTACTTCTGCAATAGGCGAGGGTAATGGACCCCTGCAAAAAGGTATCACTTTGGGATTTTCGTCATCACTTTATCCCCCACTTGGTATTCCACAAAGCGACGATTTTGATCAGCATGCTTTTTTATCCGCTTTTAGCTTTCACTAGATAGCTCCGCACTATCTCCAAATTTTGCCTTCATTCTTTCGAGAAGCTAGCGGCTCGAGGAGATGTCGACATATTTGGGGCATTCACAATGTGTGGGAGTAGCGGTTGCTATTCGGTAGCAATTTCAAAAGCACTTCTATTTGTACTAGAGCTCTTTTGTGAATTGAAACACAATTAAGCAACATCTAGAAGCTTCACCAAATTATTCTGTGATCCGGTAACAAAATGGTGAAGGTATTCCTCCAGCATGTCATTGAACCGTTCCGTCTGGCCATCAGATTGCGGATGGTAACTTGAATTGTGGCTCAACTTGGAGCCGAGGTACTTAAAGAGCTGAGTTTAAAAGTTGCTAGTGAAGTGAGAGTCGTGATCAGTAACAATGTCTTAGGCATGCCTCAATATTTGACAACATGAACGAAGAAGAGTTGAGCTGAATCTTCTGCTGATATATTTCTTGGGGCTGTTATATTTGACGACATGAGCGAAGAACAGTAACGAGTAACGACCAAGACATGGATCTTAAAATTTATCTAAACAACCGTGTTTTCTAGCTAGTCTTAACAAGTTTGAATTAAACTTTCAAACATAGAACTATTATATATAGTAGTAAACAATGCAGCATGAATTAAACGAGTGAAATTAAATTGGTTAGTTTGCTGAATTTTGGTAGGGAAAATCACATGGTTAGAAGGTCATAACTGAGACGTGGGCACGCGTAGGCACGGGCGCATTTGTTTAATGTAAAATACAGCTTTCCCATTTTGTGTGATCCCATATATGATTATTGTATTTGACTAATTATATAATGCTACTTCAAAAACTTCCCCAATCCCAAAAACGATAGTAGGGTTTAACGTATATATGAAAGTTGACGGATTAATTTTGTGTGTTTATTCAAAATGGATGTATTAGTTGATTTTCTTTGAAAGCTTTACAAAATTAGGAACTACAAAAAAGATACTATGATTTGTAAATTTATCTTAAAATGTATTAAAAACCTGTATCAACTCTTAAAATTTATCTTGGTGATCTTTCCTTGAAGCGTGAATAACTCAATCATTGAGAATAGCTTCTGCACGCCTTTTCTCGGTTGATTTGGGGCCTCAAATACTGGGTATTGTGAGTTGGCTCCGCGAAGGATCCTCCATGTCTTCCCGAAAGGGTTTCAGAAGGCTGACATGGAGGACAGGATGAATCTTTCACCAAGTTGGGGTATCCAACCGGTATGCAACGTTTTTGATGCGCTTCTCAATGGATAAGGGTCCAATGTACTTCTGCAATAGGCGAGGGTCATGGACCCCTACAAAAAGGTATCTCTTTGGGATTTTCACCATCACTTTATCCCCCACTTGGTATTCAACAAAGCTACGATTTTGATTAGCATGCTTTTTCATCCGCTTTTGGGCTTTCACTAGATAGCTCAGCACTATCTCCAAATTTTGCTTTCATTCTTTCAAGAACCTAGCGGCTCGAGGAGATGTCGACATAGTTGGGGCATTCACAGTGTGTGGGAGTAGTGGTTGCTATTCGGTAACAATTTCAAAATCACTTCTGTTTGTACTAGAGCTCTTTTGTGAATTGAAACACAATTGAGCAGCATCTAGAAGCTTCACCAAATTATTCTGTGATCCGGTAAAAATAATAGTGAAGGTATTCCCCCAGCATGCCATTGAACCTCTCTGTCTGGATATCAGATTGCGAATGGAAATTTGGAAGGTGGCTCAACTTGGACCCGTGGCACTTAAAGAGCTGAGTTTAAAAGTTGCTAGCGAAGCGAGAGTCCTGATCAGTAACAATGTATTAGGCATGCCTCAATATTTGACAACATGAGCGAAGAAGAGTTGAGCTGCATCTTTTGCTGATATATTTCTTGGGGTTGCTATAAATGTAGCATATTTAGTAAACCAATCTACCACAACCAAGATAGTTTTAAGTTCTTCGACCTTGGGTAATCTGTGATGAAATCCAGTGAGACGCTTTCCCAAGGTCTCTTTGGAACAGGCAATGACTCCAAAAGTCCCGCTTGTGTCAAGCAGTCAGACTTGTCTTTCTAGCATACTAGACAAGTCTTCACATACTGAGCAACATCATCTGCCACTTGGGGCCAATAATAAGCACGGTGCAACAACGCCATGATGTGTTCTTCCCCTGGGTAGCCAGCCCATAAAGTATTGCGGCATTCTATCACAAGAGTCTTTTGCAGCTCTCCTCCTTTAGGAACATAAAGTTGGTTCCCTTTCACCTTCAGGAACCCATATTCCGTATAGAACTGATGGGTCTTGCCCTTTCCTGCCAAGTCGACCAAATACTGTGTAGAAGGATCCTTGGTGAGTAGATCCTGTATTTGGTCTTTTATAGAGGTGGCCACTTCACTCCCCCTTAGGGTGGCGAGTAGGCACACTGATGCTAGGTTGGCTCTTCGATTGAGTGCATCGGCAACTTGGTTGGTCTTCCCGCCCGGATACTACATATTGAAGTGGAATTTCGCTAGTAGTTCCTACCACTTGGCTTGTCGACTGTTTAGCATGGGCTGGGTCATGAAATGACTAACCACCGTGTTATCTGTCTTGACCACGAACGGGGTTCCCAACAGATAGTGTCTCCAAAGGCGTAAGTAGTGGATGACAACCAATAATTCTTTTTCATGGGCGGCATAGCGCCGTTCTGTATCCTTTAACTTATGGCTCTCGTACGCAACCGGATGCCCATCCTATAGCAAGACTCTGCCAGAGCTTAGTCCAAGGCATTCGTTTGTACTTCAAATGACTTGGCCAAGTTAGGAAGAGCTACAACGGGCTACTAAACATAGCCACTTTCAATGCATTGAAGGCTTTCGCTCGCCTGGGACCCCAATGTCAAGGTGTGACTTTCTTTAGGAGTTCTATCAGCAGCACTGCAACGAGAGTAATTTTTCACAAATCACCGATAAAAGTTCCATAGGCCAAGGAACATCCTCAAGGCGTGGATATCCTTAGGTAACAGCCAATATGTGATAGCCTGAATCTTTTGTTGGTCCATCTTGATCCGCCCCTCATCGATATAATGTCTGAGGAAGTTGATTTGTTTTTGGGAGAAGGAGAACTTGGATAGCTTCATATACAATTCATGCTCTTGTAGTCGAGCTAGAACCTTCCACTAGTGCTCCAGATGTTCCTCCAGTATTTTTCTATATACCTAATGTCTTCTAAGTAGACCACTATGAATTCGTCAATGTACTCTCAGAAGACTTGGTTCATCTGGGTGCAAAATATGGGTGGAGCATTAGTCAAGCCGAATGGCATGGCCAGGAAGTCGTACGACCCATATCTTGTTATACAGGTCATTTTGTGTTCATCTCCCTCGGCAATCCAGACTTGCTAGTAACCTGTCTTCCTATCTATTTGGTGAACACTGTAGCACCATCCAATCTATCGAACATGTTCCCCATTAGTAGGATAGGGTACTCGTTCTTCACAGTGATCTTGTTTAGGGCACGATAATCCACACAGAGTCTTAGGGTGCCACCGTGTTTCTTTTGGAACAACACATGGGATCTATAAGGGGACTTGGAGGGCACAATGATCCCCGTGTCTAGCATTCCCGTCTTCGAAGTTCGGTGAGTTCAAGTTGTAACATGTTTTATGGTGCCCAGGCAGGTAGCTTCGAATCCGACACCAACTCAATCTCATGGTCCACAGTTCATCTAGGCGGATGCCTCTTTGGCATGTCCCATGGCATGACGTCTTCAAACTCCTTTAGCAGCTCATCCACAGGTGTAGGAATGTGACTCGAAGAACGTTCAATATCTTCAATACAAAGGGTAGCCAGGAACGTAGGTTCATGTCTTTTGACTCCCTTCTTCAATTGTACAGACGTGATGCTCCCCACGGGCATCTTTTTTGTTATGTATGAGACAATGTAGGGGTTGGTCCCATTTTCTCCCATCATCAGTAGCATATCAACATAAGGTACAAGAATAGTGTTGGTTTGCCTCATGAGTTTGTCACGACCCCTATTTTCCTCCGAAGGATGTCGTGATGGAACCTAGTCTCTAAGACTAGTTAAGCCTAATACTTACTGAATTTATAACAGATCTTAATCAATCGACTATTAAGCATAAAGTAGAAATTTCTATAATAAGCTAACAATCCCAAGTACGATACAATATCCTAAAACCGATAGTACAAGTCATAAGCTCTACTGAGTATACTAGAAAATCTCTAAGTAGAACTATTCTGGAATAGAAATAAATAATACAGAGTAAAATTTCAAAAGGTGACTCTGAGGCCTGCGAACGCGACGACAGATATACCTTGTATCACGACCCGAAATTCCTACCTTCGGACCGTGATGACGCCTAACATTTCACTTGCTAGGCAAGCCAACGTTAGAATAATATAGACATTTTTAAAATAATTTTTAAATTTATTAATAACAAAGAAATAAATGCGAAAGTAAGGCTGAAATATAGTAAATAATCTATAAAAATAACGGTGTCTAAATACCATCCCAGAATTGGTGTCACAAGTGCACGAGCTTCTAGAATAATACAAATAAGGGCCTGAATAAAATAAAGCTGTCTGGAAATAAACACACAACTAAAGTAAAGTGGACGGGGACTTTAGAACTGCGGACGATGTGCAGTTATACCTCAAGTCTCCTCTGAGTAGCTGAAATCCGAGCAAGTCTATGGTACGCCGCTGGGACCAACTCTGAAATCTGCACAAGAAGTGCAAAGTGTAGTATCAGTACAACCGACCCCATGTACTGGTAAGTGCTGAGTCTAACCTCGACGAAGTAGTGACGAGGCTAAGGTGGGTCACTTACATTAACCTGTACGCAATATTAGTAACAACAACAAATAATATAAATAAATCAGGTAACTCATTTATA
>AWOL01S0068004.1:74255-119522 GCA_000715115.1 Nicotiana otophora
AATAAGTCATCAATTCTTGGCAGCGGATATTTGTTTTTGATAGTGGCCTTATTCAACTGCCGATAATCTATACACATCCGCATGGAACCATCTTTCTTCTTTACAAATAATACTGGTGCACCCCAGGGAGAGACACTAGGTCTAATGAATCCCTGATCAAGCAAGTCTTGTGACTGCTCTTTCAATTCTTTCAACTCCGACGGGGCCATACAATATGGTGGAATAGAAATGGGCTGAGTTCCCGGAGCCAAATCAATACAGAAGGCAATATCTCTGTCGGGTGGCATCCCCGGCAGATCTGCAGGAAATACTTCTATAAATTCACGAACAACTGGTACTGAGTCCATAGAAGGAACATCCGCACTAGGATCGTGAATATAAGCCAAATAGGCTAGACACCCTTTCTCGAACATACGCCGAGCTTTCATATAAGAAATAACCCTGCTGGGAGAATGAACATGATTTCCTTTCCACTATAACCGAGGTAACCCGGCATAGCTAGGGTCACTATCTTGGCATGAAAATCCAATATAGCATGATAATGGGACAACCAATCCATACCCAAGATGACATCATAATCTACCATATCAAGAAGTAGAAGATCCACACTAGTCTAAAGATTACCAATAGTAACCACACACGAACGATAGACATGATCTACTACAATAGAGTCTCCCACCGGTGTAGATACACACACAGAAGCACTCAAAAAATCACAAGGCATAACCAAATATGAAGCAAAATAAGAGGACACATAAAATAAGTAGATCCTGGATCAAATAGAACTGATGCATCTCTATGGCAAACTGGAATAATACCTTTGATCACAACATCAGATGACTCGGCCTGAGGCCTAGCTGGAAAAGTATAAAATCGGGGCTGAGCCCCACTACTCTGAACTGCGTCTCTAGGACGACCTCTAACTGGATGGACTCCACCTCTAACGGTCTGACCTCCACCTCTAATGGCCTGACCTCCACCTCTAGCTGCCTGACCCCTACCTCTAGCTGGCTGAGCAGGCGGTGAAGCAACCGGTGCCGGTATGATTGCACGTGAATCCTACCGAGATCTGTTACTCGCCAATCTAGGGCAATACCTCCTGATGTAATCAATGTTCCCACACTCATAACACCCATCCTGATGCCGTGGCTGCTGAAGCTGAAGCTGACCCATATGGGCCAGATAACTGCTGTAGTAACTCTGGAGTGGTGGTGCACTTATATGAGCTGAATGTACACTAAATGCTGGCTGCCCAGTGTAATGCATAATAGGACCGTGACTCCCTGAAGCACTGGAAGATGTATGAAGTGCTGAATAAAATGGTCTGGGAGGATTACCCCTACCAAAATTACCCCTGCCTCCAGACGAGGCACCACCGAAACCACCGAACTGACGAGGCCTCTTATCAGACCTCTGCCCTCTCTCCTGTGCCAAAACCATTTTGATCCTCCACGCGACATTAGCAGCCGCCTGAAAAGAAATCTCACTTCCGATTTCCTTGGCCATCTAAAGCCTGATAGGGTGAGTGAGTCCCTCAATAAACCTCCTCACTCTCTCTACCTCAGTAGGTAGTAAAGGGAAAGCATGACAGGCCAAATTCACAAAACGGGACTCATACTGAGTAACAGTCATACTGCTCTGCTCTAGACGCTCAAATTTCTTGCGGAATTCCTCTCAGTGTGATAGGGAGGAACTTCTCTAGAAATAGCTGAGAGAACTGCTCCCAGGTAAGTGCAGGCGATCAAATGGTCTGGTCAATATATAATCTCTCCACCACCTCTTGGCGGAACCCGTCATCTGAAATACAGCGAAATTAACCCCATTGGTCTCAACTATACCAATGTTCCGAAGAACCTCATGACAGCGTTCAAGATAATCCCGTGGGTCCTCAAAAGGTGTACCACTGAAGTGAACTGGAAAGAGCTTGGTAAACTTATCTAGTCTCAATAAGGCCTCAAAAGACATGGCGGGCCTATCATCGGTCTGTGCCGCAACAACTGGCTGAACTACCCCAACTGGCAGGGCTGCTGGAGCCTGATTCTGGAGAGCTATCTGTTCCGCAGCGGGAGTAGTGGGAGTTTTTGCTCCTCCCCATCCTGTGAGACAGCTGGTGCCACTGGAAATGTACCATTCTGAGCCACACCCTCCATAAGACTTACCAAACGGACTAGAGCATCATGAAGTACTGGAGTGGCTACGAATCCTTCCGGGACCTGAACTGGTCCAACTGGTTCATTCTAAACTGGAACATCCTCCTGAAGGTCCACCTAAGGTTCTACAACAGGTGCGGTTACTCGAGCTCTGGACTGAGCTCTACCTCTGCTTCTACCTCGGCCTCTGGCGCGACTTCGGCCTCGGCCTTTTCCCCTAGTCGTAGCTGTCACTAGGGGCTCTGGCTCCTATCCGGTTGTAGATGCAGTGCGTGTTCTCTCTATTTACGAGAGGACAAGAATAGAAGAGTTCAGTCGTCAATGATAGAATAAAATTTGCACAAGAAGTGCAGAGTGTAGTATCAATACAACCGACCCCATGTACTAGTAAGTGCTGAGTCTAACCTCGACGAAGTAGTGACGAGGCTAAGGCGCGTCACTTACATTAACCTGTACGCAATATTAGTAACAACAACAAATAATATAAATAAATCAAGTAACTAATTTATAATAATTGAAGCCAACTCAGCAGTCATAACCAATTATCATTTCCATCAATTCTATTGCAGCGTGCAACCCGCTCTCACAATATATTCACATTCAATTCTGTTGCAGCGTGCAACCCGCTCTCCCAATATATTCTTTTTAATCAAGACTGTTGCGGCGTGCAACCCGATCCCCCAATATATATATATATATATATATTGACTTTTAAATAAGTCTGTTGCGGCGTGCAACCCGATCCTCCAATATGTACTTTTAATAAGTCTGTTGCGGCGTGCAACCCGATCCTCCAATATGGACTTTTAATAAGTCTGTTACGGCGTGCAACCCGATCCTCCAATATTTTTATTTCAATCAATTCTGTTGCGGCGTGCAACCCGCTCCTCCAATATATTCATTTACCGATTCTTATAGAAGAAATTTTCCCAATAAATGCAACAATTAATATAAAATTATAAGACAACAAGCATATAATAATTATGAAACAAACAATGACAAATAGCAAATTATTATGAAAATCAGGGAGAAAATATGCAATTTAATATTTAATATGCTAAATGTCAAATAACAATTAATACACATAATGCAAATAGCATGTAACAATTAATGCAGGAATTCAAGAATTAATATTTGACAAAGAATAGGAGAGAAATACTTATTATAATAATTAATTCATGATTTAAAATGATTTATGATTTTTCAAGTAATTATGCAAACAATTACTTTGACGACGTATAGACACTCGTCACCTCGCTTACACATCGTTCACATGCATTTCACATAACAAATAGTTTAAGGGTTCTATTCTCTCAAGTCAAGGTTAACCACGACACTTACCCCGCTTTGCAAATTCCAATCAATTACTCGACCACAACTTTTCCTTTTAAATTTGTCTGCAAAAGCTTCAAATCTATTCACAAACATTTCGATATACTCAATACGAATCATAGGAATTAATTTCTTATGAATTTATTAATTTTTTGGATAAAATCTAAAATTCATTTAAATATTCGATAGTGGGACTCACGTCTCAAATTCCCGAAAAACTCGTGAAATCTGAACACCCGTTCTGCTACGAGTTCAACCATACAAAAAATATCTAATTTCGATATCAAATTGGCCTTCAATTCTTAAATTTTCGTTTTTGGAAGATTTTATAAAAATCTGATTTTTCTTCCATAAATTCACGGATTCATGATATATATGAGTATGGAATCATGAAATATAATAAATATAGGATAGGGAACATTTACCCCAATATTTTCTCGTGAAAATCGCCCAAAACTCGCCTTACCCGAGCTCAAAAATGGAAAAGGGTTGAAAATGGGACGAATCCCATTTTCCAGAACTTAAGTTCTGTTTCTGGGATTTGTAGCCTTCGCGGATACGGTCAGTGCCTCGCGTTCGCGAAGCACAAATTCCTGCTGACCAATTTCACTCTTCGCGAACGCGAGGGCTACTTCACAAACGCGAAGGCAATTGTTCTGGCCAGCACCTTTCCCTTCGCGAACGAGAGGCTTCGATCGCGAACTCGAAGCTTCGCACCTTAAGCCTTCGCGAATGCATTCACTCTGTTGCGAATGCAAAGCACAAAATGTGTCAGCCCCAATTTGCTCTTCGCGAACGCGAGACTCCCCTCGCGAACGCGAAGAAGGAAACCAGAAGCAGGTTTCTGCAGTTTTCGCAAGTCCAAAAATGATCCATTAACTACCCGAAACCAACCCGAGCCCTCGGAGCTCCAAACCAAACATGCACCCAAGTCCTAAAACATCATACGAACTTGCTCGTGCGATTAAATCGTCAAAATAACACCTAGAACTACGAATCGGACACCAAATCAAAGGAAACTTTCAAGAAAACTTTGAAACATATATTTTTACAACAGGATGTCTGAATCACGTCAAATCAATTCTCACCAAATTCGGCAGACAAGTCATAAATATTATGGTGGACCTATACCGGGCTCCGAAACCAAAATGCAGACCCGGTGTCAATAAATCCAATCATCAGTAATTTCTTAAAAATCATTAAGCTTTCAAGCTTTTAAGTTTTAGTCAAAATTCCATATCTCGGGCTAGGGACCTCGGAATTCGATTTCGGGCATACGCTCAAGTCCCAAATCACGATATAGACCTACCGGAACTGTAAAAAACTAATCCGAGTCTGTTTGCTCAAAATATTGACCAAAGTCAACTTAGTTGAATTTTAAAACTCCATTTCATATTTTAATCCATTTTTCACATGAAAACTTTCCGAAAAATTAAACGGACTGCGCATGCAAGTCGAGGAATGATAATTAGTGCTTTTCGAGGTTTTAGAACACATATCTACTTATTAAATTTAAAGATGATATTTTAGGTCATCACACCTTGAGTCTCCACAACAATTTTCGATCAACTAGCTAATGATCCACAAACTTCAAAGTACCTGTATCTGCACAAAAATATGCAGAAAGCGTAGTATGAGTACACCACAGCGGTACCCAGTAAGTATCAAGATTAACCTCCATGGAGTAGTGACGAAGAACATTCTAGACACCTACTAGATATAATAACCTGTACAAGTATGAATGTGAAACTAACAGGGAATGATATCAATATTAAACTAAGCATAGTAACAATAATAAAATAATACTTGCAATAGAAAACTAGAAGAAACAATTAGCAACCAGGCACAACAGGTAATAACCCCGAAGAGTAAGTTGAATACAGTTCAAGTCCAGTGTAACCAAGTAAGGAAAACAAGTAACAACTCAATAAGAATAACCGTTTTCACACAAGATTTATTCAAGAAGTTTCCAGAGGTACCACACCTCAGAATCATAAATCACGGGTCCCAATTCACGAACCCTAATCACTTGGCATCTTGTGTCCATATTACAAATCACAACCGCATGGACAATAAGGCAAGTGCACGAGAATATATGTAAATGAACAATAAACTTTAGGATTCATCTTCTTAAACTGATATGAGTGATTAATTACGTGTATGCTTGTGCAAGTGTTATATTACAACTCGAATCACTAAGTAAGAGTAGAGACAACTAATGGCACATAGGAAACAACACAACGAAACGTAAAATTCATAATTCACACAAGGTAGGCAAGCCACTACACAAATATCATCAATAACAATGCCCCCAGGCCATCACAAGTCATCACAAATCATCCCCGACATAGCCCTCTTATCTCGACGCGTGCGCAATAATAAAGTAAATGTCCGCCTTGTCTCGCCACATGCGCATAATAATATTTTCGCCTTGTCTCGCCATATGCGCAAACCCACATATATATATCCCGCCTTGTCACGTCGTATGTGTAATATCAATAATAATAATAGCACGGATAACTCAGATACGAACACCCCGACAATCCTCTCAACAATATCACATGTGCCAAAATATAACAACACAATATAACAAGTTGCACCATATGTGCCCGTGTGCCATAACATCTCCTCAAAACAATTCCAATACCACATTCACACATAGCTATCGAATCAACAACGCTGAGTACAACATTAACAACAACAATATCATGAGATTACAGCAAGTAAATTAATACAAGAATTTCAAAATATAAAGAAATGGAAGAACGCGCTCATAATGAAAGACTTAATAAGTAATAATGGTTTCAAACAAGAATAATTAACAATGAGAGAGATAATATGCTACAACGATATCCAATAAGAATAACTCAACAATTGAATGGGGTAACATGTAACAAGGATTCCAAATAAGTATAACACGATGATAAGAAGTAACATGTAACAATGATTCCAACTAGGTACAACTCAACGATAAGAGAGGTAACATATTACAATGATTCCAAATAAGGATAAGTCAATAATAGAATGGATAACAATAACTTCAATTAAAGTTAAGTAGTTACAGAAGAGATAACATGACAATAAAAGAGGCAACAACTTCTATTAAGGAATATAAGAGTATATTTGGCAACAAGAGTAGAATATGAATCAATCAACTTCAAATAAGACTCTAAGGGTAAATTTAGTAGTGAAGGATTTAATATGATAAGACAACTTTATGTTTTTCATGTACATAAGAACCTAAGAGTCTAAGCAGGTCAAATTTCCACATATAAGCCATGTACACACTCGTCACCTCGTGTACGCATCTTTCATGTAGTTCACATAGTACAAACAAACCAATCCCTACGGAGTAATTCCCCCACATAACATTAGGCAAGATACTTACCTCAAAAGCCGTAAATGATTTCTCAAAAATAGCTTTTCCTTTACAATTCACCTCCGCTCGGCACAAATCTAACCAAGATCGACTTAATAACATCAATTAATACAAGAGAAATAAATTCCAATGAATAAAGCTATGGCCTTTACCCAATTCCTCAAAAGTCAACAAATGTCAATCCGGGACCCGCCCGGTCAAAACCCGGGTCCAATGGTAGATTCCGACTACCCATGACTCTACGAGTTCATATATATGGTTAGTTATAAAATTCGAGTTCAAATCGACTCTCAAAACTAAAATTCCTATCTTTCAAAAGCTTGACAAAGTTTCGCAAATTTTCACTTTGAGTCAAATGATTTTGATGTTAAACTACAAGATATAATGATGGAATATAATTCGAAATAGATTAGAATCACTTACCCAAAGTTTGTAGATAAAAATTCCTTTTTAAAATCACCTTCTACTGAGTCTAGGGTTCCAAAATATAAAATGACACCAAAATCCCGTCCCTTAGCTCTTTGTCCAGTCGCAGGTGTCGCAAATATGACCTGGGTTTGCAAATGTGAACCCGCAAATGCGAAGAAACAATTGCAAAAGTGAAAGCCCTCCCATTCCTTCTGTCATCGCAAATGCGATGAATAGTTCGCAGTTGCGAACATATTTGTAGATACTGAAATTTTAGCAGATCAAGATAAATCTGAAATTCAAGACGACTCTTGAAATATTAGGAGTCTATTAGGGTTACTTGGTGGCTATTCCACTCCACCCCTAATTTATGCCTATAAATAAGGCTACATATGTCCTTCAAAGACGATCTTGAAATTCCATAAAAATACATGTAATATTCGCAAAGAGATCAAAGACATCACATATTGTCCTTCTCAAAGTCGCCGAAGTGATCAATGGATGTTCTTCCTTTTCATGGAGATCAAATAAATCCTAAGGAAGTTTGCATCATCCTACGTTCGAGAAATACGCTGGTTAAGCCCTGGAATTATGGAGAACTATCTAGAGAGAAGAATTAAGGGAACAAAAAGAATTGTACCCGTATTATCTTATCAATAAAATTATGTTTCCTTCGCAAATGTGACCATTGTGATCGCAAATGCGAACAAGCTACCCAGGCCACCCCATCGCAAATGGGATCACTGGGATCGCAAATGCGAAACTAGTAGAATAGATCTATTATCGCAATTGCGACACCTGAGACATCTGTGCAAAAACCAGCAAAACGCAAACTCTATCAAACACTATGCAATGCGTCCGAAACTCACCCGAGCCCTCGGGGCTCCAAACCAAACATCAATACAAGTCTAAAAACATAACATGAACTTGCTTGCGCGATCAAATCATCAAAATAACATCCAAAATCACGAATCGGAGCTCAAAACACATGAATTCAACATGAAACTCAAGATCGATCTTCTAAAAATACAACCGCATGTCCGATTCTTATCAAATCAACTCGAATGATGCCAAACTTTGCAGACAAGTTTCAAATGACAAAATTGACTTATTCCAAGTCCTGAAATAGAAATCCAAACACAATAGCTATGAATTTAACCTACGATCAAACTTGTAAAAATATTCAAAGCCTTAAAATTACCAACTTCAGGCAAAATAACACAAATCTACCTATGGACCTCCAAATTCGATTCCGGGCGTACGCCCAAGTCCAAAATCATGATACGAACATATCGGATCCTTCAAAACACCATTCCAATGTCATTTCCACCAAAAGTCAAACCTCGGTCAACATTTTCAAATTAAGCTTCCAAAGTGAGAATCACTCATCCAAATTCATCCCGAACCAATCGAAAATAAAATCCGACCATGCACGCAGGTCATAATACACAATATGAAGCTACTCAAGACCTCGAACCATTGAATGGAACTTGAAAGCTCAAAACGACCGGTCGGGTCGTTACATTCTCCCCCTCTTAAACAAACATTCATCCTCAAACGTGCCGAGAGTCTTTCCCAAGCCATCAGAACACTGTATCAACTCACCATGCAATACACGCGGGTGACCCCACATCACCCCAAACCACATGAAACAGACAATACCATCTCAATCGCAGATTATTCCTTCTACTCATGTCGAAAAGCCTTGTAATCAACTTTCCACAACTACCAAGTGCCCTATTATCACCCAACACACCGTAAATTCCTTAACTAGCTACAACAACTCATGCATACACCCACAAGGTATAACCACACGACATAACACGTCATCCATATGTACATAGCAACAACTCTGACCGCAATAGCTGCCCATCACCAGGCCCGGTACCGGCAAATAGACTCACATCGACTAGAACCTTGTTCCAAACCTTCACAACACTAAAAATAATACAAAAAATATGCAAAACTCATAACTACTCATCCGATCAACAAGCCACCTCAAACGCCACCTAGGCACACACATCACAATCCAAACCCAAAAAGCACAACTCGAGTGTCACTGAATATGAAAAGAGGAACACATGAGAGAACCGCCAAACAAGCCAAATAGGCATAACTCCTCACAAATACCATACTGCGGATCCAATCCACAAGGAAGAAGCAAGACACACGTAACAACCACAATAGATCTTACCCTTATATGACCTTGCCGTGGCGCATATCCAGGCACCAACACACCTATTTACAAGAACACCAGGTCCCCATCCTTAACTCGGAACCACAAGTAAAATAAACATCTCATCAACTAAGACACCCTACCAACTAACCCCATAGAACCAAAACCACAACACGAAACAAACTTCTCATACCTGAAGAACACCCAAACCATAAGTTTGGCCAAACCATCTGGAGATCAGTCAAATCCTATCGTATTTAACTAGAAGAAGGTCCACCCAAGTCTCATGACCTACGATAGCAACCAAACCAGAACGATGGACACGTGCTACCACAATAAGAATCTCAACTGGCGTGAACACATGAATAGAGTACAAGAATCACAAAACACAACCATATCTAAAGAAAGGTAGGATGAATCTTACCAATAAATAGGACCGGATCGAAGTAACACAAATACATCTCTATACTTAACTAAAACCATACTTGTAAGGACATCCTCTGGTACATCAGCCTCTGCCCAACCAAAAAGAGCATAACAATGGGCCCGACCTCCCCCTCTAGGGCGACCCTTACCCGCCCGACCTCCACCCCTAGATGGCGGTGCAAGTATAGCAGTAGCTGGAGTAGAACTCATAGCCTGAATACCCCGCTGTGGCACATCTTTTCGGAGTGTAGGATAATCTCTCATCATGTGGCTGGTATCTCCACACACAAATCAACCTCTCCACTGACGTGGCTGTGGAAGCTATCTGGTACGGGTATTCTGAGACCCATGAATATCTGAAACACCGCGTGAATCCTGAAGTACAAACTGAACTGGCTGACCCACAAAACCTCTACCATGACGTACCCTGCCTCCAAAATAGGGATCATAGATCCTCCTGGTCTACGAGGCCTCTTAGACTCCCTATCCTCTCTCTCCTGACCCTACATACCCTCTAATATACGAGCGATCTCTACCACCTGCTGAAATGGAACATCTATCTCTAACTCCCCAACCATGCTGAATCGAATACCATAACTGAGCCCCTCAATGAACCTGCAAACTCGCTCTCTAACTGTAGAAACTAAAGCAGGTGCATGCCTGGACAAATCACTAAATCTAATGGCATACTATGACACTGACATAGTACCCTAGCACAACTGCTCAAACTCAGCGCGCCATGCATCCAGAAGAGTCCGGGGAACAAACTCTCTCAAGAACATCTCTAAAAACTAGGTCCATGAAAGTGAAGCTGCATCGGCTGGGCTACCCTCATCGTAAACCTGCCACCACTAGTACACTGCTCCTAACAGCTGGAATGTAGTGAAAGCAAACCCACTCGTCTCCACAATACCCATGGTGCGGATAATACGATGACACTCCCCTAGAAAACTATGTGCATCATCTAAAGCCAAACCACTAAAAGTAGAAGGCTGATACTTCTTGAACCTTTCAAGTCTAAGCTGCTCCTACTCAGATGTTGCTGCCTTAATTGTGGGCTGAACTGGAACAATATGATGTATCAGAATAACAGGTTGTGCTGGCACGACACCTGGAACCTGACCAGCATGGACTCGCTGCTCTAGAGTACAGACGGCGGGAGTCTGAGCTCCTCTCCAGGTCTGTGAAGTAGCTGGTGCGACCGGAATCAATCCTACTTGAGCCAATGTACTAAATATGCTTAGGAACTGTGCTAAAGTCTCCTAATGTTCCGGGGTAGCAACAAACGCCTCCGATGCCTGCCCCCGAATCGGTGCTACTAGTGGCTCCTCAGCTGCTGCTTTGGTAGGTTCTTTAGCTGTAACACGTGCTCCTCCTCGGCCTTTGCCTCTGCCCTGGTCCCTAGAAACACTGGCTCTGGGGGTAGCATCATCAATAACTGCAGCTCGTGTCCTCACCATATGTGAGAGAATAAAATGACAAAGGCTCAAACTCCGAGATCAATAAACTCATATGATAGGAATGAAAAAAGTTATGTTTTCCTAATAGATCCGTAGCCTCTAGATAAGTACAAACGTCTCCGTACCAATCCGCAAGACTCTACTAAACTCGCTTATGACTCGTATCACCTATGAACCTAGAGCTCTGATACCAACTTGTCACGACCCCAATTTCCCTAAGAAGGATGTCCTGATGACACCTAGTCCCTAAGACTAGATAAGCCTAACACTTACTGAATTTATTACAGATCTTAATCAATCGAATATTAAGCATGAAATAGAAATTTCTATAATAAGCTAACAATCCCAAGTACGACACAATATCCCAAAACCTGTAGTACAAGACATAAGCTCTACTGCGTTTACTAGAAAATCTATAAGTACAACTATTCCAGAATAGAAATAAATAGTACAAAGTAAAATTTTAGAAGCTGACTCCGAGGCCTGCGAACGCGACGACAGGTATACCATGAGTCTCCATAGCAATGTGCGAACAACTAGCTAATGATCCACAAACTCCGAAGTACCTGGATCTACACAAAAATGTGCATAAAGCGTAGCATAATTACACCACAGCGGTAGCCAGTAAGTATCAAGACTAACCTCGGTGGAGTTGTGATGAGGAACAGTTAAGACACCTACTAGACATAATAACCTGTACAAGTATGAATGTGAAACTAACAGGGAACAATATCAATATAAAACTAAGCATGGTAACAATAACAAAACAATACTTGCAATAGAAAACTAGAAGCAACAATTAGCAACCAAGCACAACAGGTAATAACCCCGAAGAGTAAGCTGAATACAATTGAAGTCCGGTGTAACCAAGTAAGGAAAACAAGTAACAACTCAATAAGAATAACCGCTTTCACACAAGATTTATTTAAGAATTTTTCAGAGGTACCACACCTCATAATCATAAATCACGAGTCCCAATTCACGAACTCTAATCACTTCGCATCTTGGGTCCATATTACAAATCACAACCGTACAGATAACTCACGTGCCAATACCATTAATATCCCATATTTGCACGGACAACTCACGTGCTAAGGGAGTGACAATATCTCATATCCGCACGGACAACTCATGTGCCAACAATAACAATAATTCATAACCGCACGGATAACTCATGTGCCAATAATAATAATAACTCATAACTGCATGAACAATTCACGTGCCAATAGTACAACTCTCACACATAAGGCAACTAAATGAGAATACATGTAAATGATCAATAAACTTCAAGATTCATCTTCTTAAACTGATATGAGTGATTAATTACGTGTATGCTTGTGCAAGTATTATATTACAACTCGAGTCACTAAGTAAGAGTAGAGACAACTAATGGCACATAGGAAACAACACAACGAAACGTAAAATGCATAACTCACACAAGGTAGGCACGCCACTACATAAATATCATCAATAACAATGCTCCCAGGCCATCACAAGTCATCACAAATCATCCCCGACATAGACCCCTTGTCTCGCCGCGTGCACAATAATAAAGTAAATGTCTGCCTTGTCTCACCACACGCGCATAATAATATTTTTGCCTTGTCTCGCCATATGCGCAAACCCACATATATAGCCTTCCTTGTCACGCCACATGTGCAATATCAATAATAATAATAGCACGGACAACTCACGTGCGAACACCCCGACAATCCTCTCAACAATATCACATGTGCCAAAACATAACAACACAATATAACAAGTTGCACCATATGTGCCCGTGTGCCATAACATCTCCTCAAAATAATTCCAATTCCACATTCACACATAGCCATCGACTCAACAATGCTGAGTAGAACATTAACAACAATAATATCATGAGAGTACGGCAAGTAAATTAATAAAAGAATTTCAAAATATAAAGAAATGAAAGAACGAGCTAACAATGTAAGACGTAACAAATTAATGGTTTCAAATAAGAATACTTAACAATGAGAGAGATAATGCGCTACAACGATATCTAATAAGAATAACTCAACAATTGAATGGGGTAACATGTAACAAGGACTCCAAATAAGTATAACTCGATGATAAGAGAGGTAGCATGCAACAATGATTCCATGTAGGTAAAACACAACGATAAGAGAGATAATATGTTACAATGATTACAAATAAAGATAAGTCAATAATAGAAGGGATAACAATAACTTCAATTAAAGTTAAGTAATTACAGAAGAGGTAACACGACAATAAAAGAGGCAACAACTTCTATTAAGGCATATAAGAGTATATTTGGCAACAACAGTAGAATATGAATCAATCAACTTCAAATAAGACTCTAAGGGTAAATTTAGTAGTGAAGGATTTAATATGATAAGTTAACTTCATTTGTTTCATGTACATAAGAACCTAAGAGTCTAAGCAGGTCAAATTTTCACATATAAGCCGTGTAGACACTTGCCACATCGTATACGCGTCTTTCATGTAGTTCACATAGTACAAACAAACCAATCCCTATGGGGTAGTTCCCCCACAAAATATTAGGCAAGATACTTACCTCAAAAGCTATAAATGATTTCTCAAAAATAGCTTTTCCTTTACAATTCACCTCCGCTCGACACAAATCTAACCAAGATCGACTTAATAACATCAATTAATGCAAGAGAAATAAATTCCAATGAATAAAGCTATGACCTTTACCTAATTCCTCAAAAGTCAACACATGTCAATCCGGGACCAGCCCGGTCAAAACCCGGGTCCAATGGTAGATTACGACTACCCATAACTCCACGAGTTCATGTATGTGATTAGTTTTAAAATTCGAGTTCAAATCGACTCTCAAAACTAAAATTCCTATTTTTCAAAAGCTTGACAAAGTTTCACAAATTTTTACTTTGATTCACATGATTTTGATATTAAACTGCAAGATATAATGATGAAATACAATTCGAAATAGATTAGAATCACTTATCCAAAGTTTGTAGATGAAAATTCCTTTTCAAAATCGCCTCCTACCTAGTCTAGGGTTCCAAAATATAAAAATGACGCCAAAATCCCGTCCCTTAGCTTTTTGTCCAGTCACAGGTGTCGCAAATGCGACCTGGGTTTGCAAATGTGAACACGCAAATGCGAAGAAACAATCGCTAAAGCGAAAGTTCTCCCATTCCTGCTGTCATCGCAAATGCGATGAATAGTTCGCATTTTTGAACATATTTGTAGACATTAAAATTTTAGCAGATCAAGATAAATCTGAAATTCAAGACGACTCTTGAAATATTAGGAGTCTATTAGGGTTACTTGGTGGCTACTCCACCCAAACCCTAATGCATGCCTATAAATAAGGATACATATGTCCTTCAAAGATGATCTCGAAATTCCATAAAAATACATGAAATATTCACAAAGATATCAAAGACATCAAATATTGTCTTTTTCAAAGTCGCCGAAGTGATCAACAGATGGTCTTCCTTTTCATGGAGATCAAATACATCTTAAGGAAGTTCGCATCATCCTACGTTCGAGAAATACATTGGTTAAGCCCTTGAATTACGGAGAACGATCTAGAGAGAAGAATCAAAGGAACAAACAGAATTGTACCCGCATCAGTTTATCAATAAAATTATTTTTCCTTCGCAAATGCGACCATTGTGATCGCAAATGCGAACAATCTACCCAAGGCCACCCCATCGCAAATGCGATCACTGGGATCGCAAATGCGAACCTAGTAGAATACATCTATTATTGTAATTGCGAAACATGAGACATCTATGCAAAAACCAGCAGAACTCAAACTCTATCAAACACTATGCAATGCGTCCGAAACTCACCCAAGCCTTCGAGGCTCCAAACCAAACATCCATACAAGTCTAAAAACATAACATGAACTTGCTCGCGCGATCAAATCATCAAAATAACATCCAAAGTTATGAATCGGAGCTCAAAATATGTGAATTCAACATGAAACTCAAGATCTTCTAAAACTACAACCGCGTGTCCGATTCCTATCAAATCAACTCGGAATGACGCCAAACTTTATGGATACGTTCCAAATGAAACAAAGGACTTATTCAAAGTCCCGAAATAAAAATCCAAACACGATAGCTATGAATTCAACCTACGGTCAAACTTATAAAAAATTCCAAAGCCTTAAAATTGCCAACTTTTGGCAAAACAACACAAATCAACTTACGGACCTCAGAATTCGATTCCGGGCATACTCCCAAGTCCAAAATTATGATACGAACCTATCGGAGCCATCAAAACACCGTTCTCATGTGTTTTCCACCAAAAGTCAAACCTCGGTTAACATTTTCAACTTAAGCTTCCAAAGTGAGAATTACTCATCCAAATTCATTCCGAAAAATCCAAAAATCAAATATAACCATGCACACATGTCATAATATACAATATGAAGCTACTCAAGACCTCGAACCACTGAACAGAACCTTAAATCTCATAACGACTGATCATCTATCATCACCACACGCATGTTGAATTTTCCTTCATAAGGACCCAACTTCATCGACACTCCTTTGGCTATTCCACCCACTGACTGAAGCACTGAGTTGATAGCCTTAACACGACCTATGCCTTTCCTACGACTTGATTGAGGTTCTCTACCTTAGTGGATGAGTAGTGCCCATGTATATCATCGCCCAAATGGGCTTTCCATTGACTCTTATTTAGATGAACATTAAGGTCTTCTCTTGGTTAAGAGGAGGCCCTTCATCCGCCTTTGTTTTCCTTTTCTTGGAGGTTGGGCATGGCTCCCTCTTCTTACGGATATCGGTACTGGTTCCCGTGAAGTCTTCAAAAATAGAACAAACAAGTGAGTTGGAGCCACCTCTTAGTTCTGTCTAATCAGCAACATCCTCATCATCATCCATCCCATCATCAAAAGGTTGATGTGCATTCATTTGTGCCTTTAGGCATTCATTATTCTTACGTGGCCCACCACAATGACGATACCCTGAAGGGGGCTTCCTTCCCCGATCATTGATATAAAACATAACACTATTATTGCTTGAGGAAGGAGTCTTTGGTTGGACTCTGATCTCCTCCATGTATGCTATGGTGACTAATGCTAGACTGACCCGCTTGTATCCTCCTCGGATATGTAGTTGAGGCCTGTCCTTCCACTTGGTAGTCCCCAAGGTATTCCACTACTTGGATCGCCTTGGGTAAAGTGTTTACCCTTTGTCTTTGCAGCTCCATACGGGCCTAAGGTTTCAAACCTTCTAGAAATGTGAAGAGTTTGTCTTTGTCCCCCATATCTCTTATGTTCAGCATGAGTGTGGATAATTCACACACATAATTTCGGACGAACTTGGTTTGGCGGATCTCCTGGAGCTTTCTTCATGCATTGTACTCAACATTTTCGGGGTAGAACTGTAAGCATATGGATGCCTTCAGGTCTCCCTATGTATCGGGAGTTTCTTTACCAACTCTAATAGCTTCGTATTTCACCCACCATCAGAGTTGAGCGTCACCCTCAAAGATACATGGTAGCAGTTTCTACCTTCTAACTCCCTCACAAAATCAAAGTACTGTTTGATGTCAAAGATGAAGTTATCCACTTCTTTGGCATTTCGATCCCCATGGTAAGGCTTCGGTTCAGGGATCTTGAGCTTTTGTGGCACATGGGTGAGGTTCATAGCACCCCCGATGTGGTTTCCGCCTCTTCAGATTAGGCCTTGTAATGCAACATTGATAACATTGAGCTTATTCGACAAGTTGTCTATGATTTGCTACATGGCAGTCACACTGTTTGCCTATTTATCCCTATGGGCTAAATCCTAAGTCCGCTTCTATTGGAGCCCCCCAAATTTATTAAAAGTTTCGGTTGCCTCAATGGATGCCATTTGTCGGTCTCCTTCGGAGTCGTGGCTAATGTTTACAATGTCTCCTTCGGCCTGCCACATTGAGCGAGTCCAGGTCATCCAAACATGATACATTAATCACCTCTTCAAAAGCTGCAATGCAGTCCCTATGCTTTACCATGATCAGAAATAGTGATAATAGCATTGTGTTCCCTCATCCGATGTTAAGACTAGGATCTGATACCAACTGTTATGCGGTGCCTTCCTGAGAGTTTTTGTAAGGGAGATGTAAGTCTAAGCAACCAATGTCCATGTGGTTACTTTCTGCCAATTGGGGTCCCCTCCATATGCTAGAGTGGACTGTAAGTGCCGTATGGGAAAATTGATGTCAAAAGCAATTGAGAGAACATAAAAGAGAATGAGAATAGAAGAAAGTTTAATTGCATTAATGAAAGGTATTATAGAAGGCAACTCGGTGTCAAGGAGAGAGACACCAATAAAGAGAATTGTTTGCTTGATTAAAATTTTGACTACCTATCCCCCCTAATAATGCTTAAATATAAACCAAAGTTACAAGGCTTAACATAATTTAGCTAGAGAATCATAATAGAAATACAAGAAGTAAAACTACTTTATATTTACAGCAAAAGGGACCTAGATTCCAACAAGGTAAAAATAGGTTCATTAGCGGCACTTGGAGGGGACACAACCTTATCTTTAGCATCAAGGTTTGCGCGTGCGGTGGTGGCCGCAGGGCATGGGTCGATTGCACTGACAATGGGTGCATATTGGGGCACGACCTGTCGCAGAGGGAGGGGGGGCTTTTTCGGCATCTGTCTGCGGCTGGGCACTGGCACGGGCTATTGATGGGGCGACATAGGTGCAGACGCACCTGTCACTTGGCATGGCCAAGGCCATGAGGTCATCCATGGAACTAGACATTAGGAGGCTTGCCAGTACACCATGAGGCACGTCCAAGGGGGCATGGGGCATGGTTGGATAGCCGCCCATGAAATTTTAATGGTTGGGTTGGTTTTAAGAAGCTGCAAGATATTTTCTCGTCATTTGCCGACAAAAGATGGTGGAGACTCAGAACTAAAGATAACCTATGGGCTAAATTTCTACTTAATAAGTAATGCCCTATATCCAATCTCTTATCCAAGGACTTCAACAACTGGAAAAACATACTGGACACCAAAAAGATGATGGGGCCTAATATTATTTGGAGATTAGGAAAGGGGCAGGTTCTTTTTTGGTGGGATAAATGGCTTAATTCAGGACCTCTGAATCAAAAATATAATCAGACAAGAAAACCTGGGAATACAAAGGTCAAATATTTCCTACATGAAAAGAACTGGAATACTAATGCTCTCAAGAATATTCTGCCCTATCATATTATTGACGATATTCTGAAGGTTAGCGTTGGGGAAAGAAAAGATAAATCCATCTAGTACTTAACTCCAAGTGGTCAATTATCCTTTTCCTCTACTTTTAACACTTTCATACAAAGAAAGAACAAGAACTCTCAACTAGCCAAACTATGGAGCAATGGCCCCTTCAAAGTCTTGTTTCTAATGTGGAGGATCCTGAAAAGGAAACAACCGCTTGGTTAGTTCCTATATAGTTTTGGCCTAAACATTCCTTCCATAAATGTTTGCTGCAGAAATGATAAGGAGGAGACTACTAATCATATGTTTATTCATAGTGACATTGCTACTAATACATGGAGAAGAATTGCAAGTTGTCTGGGAATTGATACAACCAATTTATGTATTCAAAGCACTCTAAATAATTGGTGGAATTTTGTATTGACCTGGCCGATTATTTTGTGTATTTAAGCCCTATGTTTCCTTTTGATGCTTTCTGTATGTGTATTTGAGGTTTTATGACTTACGCAGATGGTTAGTTTTGTTTCGGGAAGGTTTTGAGTTGAATTTGATTAATTAATTCTTAGTTTAGAAGCTTAAGTTGGAAATACTGACCGAGGTTTGAATTGTGTGAACATGATCTCAGAACGGTATTTTGAGGGTTTCAATAGATTCGTATGGTGATTATAAACTTAGGCATATGCCTAAAATTTAATTCGGAGGTTCCTAGGTTGAATTGGCTCTTTTGTGCCAAACATTTGGCAATTCGATGGTTTAGATATTTCCTAAGTTTGACTATGGTTTGACTTTATGGCTATAGGGTTTGGATTTTGGTTTCGAGACTTGGAATATGTCCGTTTTTTATTTGGAACTTGTAAGCAAAGTTTGGTTTCATTGCGAGTTAGTTTGGTAGGAATCAAACGTTTGGTTGTGATTTTACCGAATCTTGAGTTTCATTGTAACTTCCATGTATTTTGGTGTCCAATTCATGGTTTGAATGTTAGTTTAATATTTTGAGCATGCGAGAGAGTTCGTATGATATATTTATATTTGTGTGGATATTTGGTGTAGAGCTCTGGGGGCTTGGGTGAATTTCAGACGTATTTCGGATTGGTTTGGACTTGTTTCAGGTTGCTGGTATGTTGGTGCTGCAGTTATTGCATTTCCGATGCACCAGTTGTCAATTGCAAAGAGGGCAGGGGGTTGTCATATGTCACAAATGAGATGTCTTGATCATATTTGCGAAGTTAGCACTGGGTTTGGACGGTCGCATTTGCGACCATATGGTTGCTTTTGCCAAGAAAGGTGGATCGCAAATGCGCAGCCCAGGTCGCAATTGCAAAATCTCCGTGGGAAAATAGGGTTCTCTCTTGCGATCCATGTATCGCATTTGCGACATCCACAGTTGAATAAAAGGTTATAATTTCGGGACTTAGTCTTATTTTATCATATTTTGGATCCCTAGACTCGGTGAGAGGCGATTATAGGAGGAGATTTTCATACCAAACTATTGGGTAAGTGATTTTGACTCAATTTTGATTATATAACATGATTATTTATGAGATTTAATATCCAAATCATAAGATTTGAAGAGCAAATTTGGGGATTTTTTACTATATTTTGAAAAATAAAAATTTGAGATTTGAGAGTTGAATTGTACTCGAATTTGAAAACCAAACACATATATGGACTCTGGGATTATGGGTAGTTGAGATCTACCCTTCGACTCATGTTTTGACTAGGTGGGTCCGGGGTTGACTTTTATTGGTATTTGGGAAATGGTGTAAAGATCTTAACTTAATTAATCGGAATTGGGTTTTCTTGTATTATTTTATATTATTATATCATTTTTAGCTAGATTTGAGCCGAGCGGAGGTAAATTTTAAAAAGAAAGAATTTTTAGGGTACTGAATTGGCCTAATTGAGATAAGTATCTTGCCTAACTTTGTGTGAGGAAAACGTCTCCTTAGGATATGGTCTAATTGCATTAATTGTACTATGTGAAAAGATATGTACATGAGGTAACGAGTGTGTGCACGGGCTTATGTGTGGTAATTGACCGTATTAGACCCTTAGGCTATTAATATGCCTTGAATTGAAGTTGTTCTAATATGAAGCACATTTCATTGTTAATGCACTTCCCGTACTCTTGTGTTATTGTTGAAATTCATGTATACATAGTTGTTGCGCCGTGGGCTATGTATTGTTGTGGCATTACTATTGTTGTTTGAGAGATGTTGCGGTATATGGGTACGTGGTGTGCAGTTGGTTGTTGTGTTGTGATTGAGATGCACATACAACAACATAAGGGTGGTGTGTATACTAATGCACATGCGGCGAGATAAGGGGGTTTATGCGCTTGGTGCAAGTAAGGAAAAATACTTTATTATGATGAATACGCGACGAGATAAGGGGCTAAAGCGCGTGAAGCTATTCAGGGAAAATGTTTTAAAATATGAAGATCACGCGGTGTCATTGGGGAAATTCTTTTTGTTATTCTTGTGTTGGAATGGTTTGATGACTTGAACCTCTCATTGTTTTCCTTAATTGCTTTCACTTCGTGTTTACATGTTTTGGTTAATTTACCATGTTACCACATGCCTGTTCCTTGTTGCTATCTAACTGGTTATGTTTCTATTGCTAGTTTATATTGATATTCTGCATAGGTTAGTCTAGTGAGTGTCTTCACTTAAACCTCGTCACTAATCCACCGAGGTTAGTCTTGATATTTATTGGGTACCGATTGTTGTGTATTCATACTATGCTTTTGCACATTTCTGTGCAGATCCAAGTACCTCAGATCATGCTGGGTGCTAGTGAGTTGATCCAAATATTTTGGATACTTCAAGATATACCTGCCATTCTGGTTGCGGGCCTCAGAGTCACCTTCTATTGTTCCATTGCTACTATTTATTGTACTTTCAAATAGTAATGTATTTTGAGATTTCTAGTGTACTATCAGTAGAGCTTATGACTCCATACTACCGGTATAGGGATGCATGTCTACTGATGGTTATGGCTATGTTATGGCATATTTCAGTTTTATATAATAGTTAAGTTGTTTATTTCTATTGTTATCATCATGTGTTAGGCTTACCTAGTCTTAGAGACCAGGTTCCATCACGATTCTCATGGTGGGAGTTTGGGTCATGACAAGTTGGTATCAGAGCTCTATGTTCATAGCTTCTACGAGTCATAAGAAAGTTTAGTAAAGTCTTGAGGATCGGTATGGAGATGTCTGTACTTATCTTCTAGAGGCTGCAGAACTATTAGGAATTTTACTTCTTTCATTCCTAAACTTGTAGATTTATTGTCTTCCTATTCCCTCACAGATGGTGAGGACACGGGCTTCAGTTACTCATGATGCTTCCCCCGATGTTGGTGTTGCTAGAGGCTGGGGCATAGGATGAGGCTGAGGCAGAGCCAGAGTATCTGTTGCAGCGAGAGGCCATATGCTAGGGCTGCGATTGAGGAGCAACCGTAGCTCCGAATGAGGAGCAGGCACTTGAGGCGCATGTTACTACCCTTGGACTTTAGGAGACCTTAGCACATTTTCTGGGCATGTTTGGTACCTTGGCTCAGGCAGGATTTATCCCTATTGCACCATCTACTTCTCAAGCTGGGGGAAGAGCTCAATCTCCTGCCGCCCGTACTCAAGAGCAGTAGACTCAAGTTCAGTAGGCTCCAAGTGTTATTCCAGTTCAGCCCGTGATTACGGTTCAGTCTGAGGTCAAGCTAGTGGCATAAGAGGAGGAGTATAAGAGGTTAGAGAGGTTTAAGAATTACTCTTTTCCTACTTTCAGTGGCGCATGTTTTCAAGATGCACATGGTTTTCTAGACCAGTGCTACCATATTCTTCGCACTATGGACATAGTGGAGTTAAGCGGGGTTGACTTTACTACCTTTTAGTTAACGGGGTTGGCATATGGATTGTGGCAGGCTTATAAGGATAGTAGGCTAATTAGCGCAGCGCCACTTACTTGGGCTGAGTTCTCTAATTTGTTTTTGAGGGAGTTCATTCCACAGTCACTCAGGGATGCGTTGCGCACTGAGTTTGAGCAGTTGTGTTAGGGGACTCTAACTGTGTCCGATTATGCTATGAAGTTTAGTGAGTTGTCTCTTCATGAACCTGCTTTGGTTTCCACTGTTAGAGAGAAAGTCCGTAGATTTACTGAGGGAGTCGGATATGGCCTCAAATTTGGAAGGGCACTGGAGTTGGAGACTAATACTCCATTTCAGCAGGTTGTAGAGATTGCTTAGAGGTTGGAGATTATTCATGGCCAGGAGAGGAAGGATAGGGAGGCCAAGAAGCCTCGAGAGTTCGGCTCATCATGGCAGAGTTTATATCAGTTGACCAGTTCAGTCTATATTTCAGGTTACTCGTAGTGCTCCAGCTATTCAGGGACCTTAGAGTACTTATTTTGGTCAGCTATCTTCCAGTGCACCACCTGCATGGGGTGCCTACAATGGTTATTCTAGGCGTTTGGGTCAGGCTTAGTATCAGTAACCGTGCCCGCAGAGAGGTTGTTATGAGTGTGGTGATACCATGCACATGGTACGAGATTGTCGCAGGCTTTAGAGGGGTGGACCTGGACCTCCACAGTATTCAGACTATGATTCCTACTCCAGTTACTACTCCACCTGCACAAATAACTAGGGATGGAGGACAGGCGGGTAGAGGATGTCCTAGAAGGGTAGGATAGACCCGTTTTATGTTTTTCCTGGTAGGATGGAGGCTGGTGCATTAAATGTTGTTATCACAGGTATTGTTTTGCTCTATCATGGAGATACATCAGTTTTATTTTATCCGGGTTCCACTTATTCATATGTGCCATCCTACTTGGCTTCATATTTGGTAATGTCTCGTGATTCGTTTAGTACCTTATTTATGTGTCAACGCCTATTGGGATTCTATTATGGTTGTCTATAGTTCATGCTTGGTCATTATTGGGGGTTATGAGACTAGGGTTGATCTTCTGTTACTCAATAAGGTAGATTTTGATGTGATTCTGGACATGAAATAGTTGTCACCATATCACTATATTCTTGATTATCAGGCTAAAACCATGACGTTGGCTATGCCCGGGTTGCCGAGATTGGAGTGGAGAGGTTCATTGAGTCATGCTCCTAGTAGGGTGGTGTCTTTTTTGAAGGCACAACAGATGATTAAGAAGGAGTTCTCGGAATACTTAGCCTCTATGAGGGATGTTAGTACCGATACTATTACCGTTAAGTCAGTTCCCGTAGTGAGAGAGTTTTCAAATATAAATTTAACAAACCTACGAGGCATACCACCCGATAGGGATATTGATTTTGGTATTGACTTGGTGTCGGGCACTCAGCCCATCTCCATTCCACCATATCACATGGTACCAATGGAGTAGAAAGAGTTAAATGAACAACTTTAGGAGTTTCATGATAAAGTTTTCATCAGACCGAGTGTCACATCTTGGGGTGCTCCACTTCTATTTGTGAAGAATAATTACGACTCTGTAAGGATGTGAATTGACTATATGAGGCTGAATAAGGTGACTATCATATAACAAGTACCCACTACCACGTATTGATGATTTGTTTGATCTGCTTCGGGGAGCTAGAGTATTATCGAAAATTGATTTGAGATCGGTGTACCATCAATTGAAGATCTAGGCTTCAAACATTTTGAAGATGACTTTCAGAAACCGCTATGGCCAAAATGAGTTTTTGGTGATGTCTTTTGGGATGACCAATACTCCAGTAGCCTTTATGTACTTGATGAACATCGTGTTCTAGCCATATCTTGATTCCTTCATCATCATGTTCATTGATGATATATTGGTGTATTCTCACAGCTGGGAGCATCATGAGCAGTACTTGAGGATGGTGCTACAGACTTTGAGGGAGAAGAAACTATATGCTAAATTCTCTAAGTGCGAGTTTTGGCTCGACTCGGTGGAATTCTTGGGCCTCGTGGTGTCCAGTAAGGGGTTTAAGATGGATACGAAGAAGATTGAAGCAGTTTAGAGTTAACCCAGGCCTTCCATCGCTACTGAAATCTGGAGTTTTCTAGGATTGGCTGGATATTATCACTGCTTTGTGGAGGGTTTTTCATCCATCGCAGCTCGTTTGACTAGAATGACTCAGAAGGGTGCCCCATTCAGGTGGTCTAATGAGTGTGAGGAGAGCTTTCAGAAGCTCAAGACTACCTTGACTACAGCTCCGGTTCTAGTTTTGCCTTCAACGTTGGGTTCTTATACAATCTATTATGATGCTTCATGCAAGAGGGTAGAGTTATGCTTCACATCATTTGAAGCCCCATGAGAATAGCTATTGATCCACGTCCAATCCACACTCAATAGTGAGTAGGAACTGTCGTTGGAAGAATAGTACCCAACAAGAGTCGGGGTCGATTTCCACAGGGAGTTACTAGGGGTGTTACGAGTATACACTTGACAAAAGCAAAAGGAATAGCTAAATTGCACTTCCACAACTATTTGTGATTTCTAATTCTAATTTTACTCTAGCAGTTATAAGTTAAAGAAAAGAAACTAGAAGCGAATCAGTATTTTTGGTATTTTTCCAAATAGTTTAAAGGCCTAGGGTTGTGACTATAACCTAGGTGTTTGCCTAATGGGATAAAGATGTTAATGCTTGTTTTATTGATTGGGGCATTGTATACGGTCAAAACTGAGCTTGTGCTTTGTATGACTAATCGAGACTGGAATATAATAGACCAAGGTTCAACCTCGTGTGATATCGAGCTAGGTGGCCGGGCTAGTGACCCAGAGACCGATCAAGATCGAGATTGGCAAAGATCGAGATCGAGCACAATAGGGACCGATCAAGATCCAGATCGATCAAGATCGAGTTCGGACAAGATTGAGATCGAACAAAATAGAGACCGATCAAGATCGAGGAAAGCTTATCGAGCCAAAAAAAAAAGAAAGCCGGAATATCCATATTGGGCGAGAATCTCGGCGGAAATCCCGACGCATATCAAGGAGGGGCCAATTAATTAATCTATCATGAGATTTCTTACTGTATTTAGAATTATATTAAGAGTAGAACTTCCGTACTATATAAAGAGGTTCTGATCATTTGTAGAAAGAAAAGGATATACATTCATGCAATATAAAGCAATATACTGCCTTTCTTCTGGTTTTCAATATTTAATCATTTTGTTCTTGTTTCAGTTTATTCTCCACTTGGTTTGAGGGTGACCAAACTCGAGGGCCAAGGCTAATTGATTCATTTGGTTTGCGTTTATAGTTAATTTCTCTCAATTTGTACCTAGCTATACCACGTATCCTTAAAATCACGTACACATTCAATTGTTATCCATTTTTCGGGTAAACAGTTTGGCGCCCACCGTGGGGCTAAGGATAATAGTGGTTATTTGGTACAAATTCTCTATAAAACACATAATTATACACTTGCTCTTTGAAGTGTGTTTGATTTCAGGCTAAAGATGACGAACTCTCAATTACCCCCCATGCATATCGACAACGGATCTGGCCATCAAGGTGAGAATAACAACATGATGCCTGGTGATGTAAGGTCACCCGCTGACCCTGTTGGGACTCGGGCCATGGATCCAATTGACATTAATTTACATGTGGCCATCGACGCGAACCAGCATACTGGTCCCGAAAACAGCATCCATGGTGGAACCCGATCTGCAGATCGAAATACCCAAAATATCGGAGAGGACGGGATCAGCCTACGAATGATCTTCAAAATGCTGCAAGCCCAACAGGTGGCAATAGCTCAGCTGCAGAGCCAAACCCAGGCACCGAGCAGGGCTGAGCCCGGTCCACCTCAAGAAGTCACCCATAGAATGGGGCCAGCCGTGGTAAGGTCAAATGAACAAGAATCAGGAACTAACCCCGAAATCATAAAAATGCTCGAAGAATTGACAAAGCGCATAGAGTCAGGGGAAAAGATGATAAAAGAAAACATTAAAAAGTTCGAAACCTATAATTCCAAGGTAGACTAAATCCCTGGGGCGCCCCCGATACTGAAGGGACTAGATTCAAAGAAGTTAGTACAAAAGCCTATTCCTCCGAGCGCGACCGCAAAACCGATCCCTAAACAATTTTGTATGCTTGAAATATCAAAGTAAAATGGATCAACCGATCCAAACGAGCATGTAACCTCTTATACGTGTACTATTAAAGGGAACGACTTGGAAGACGACGAGATTGAGTCTGTTTTGCTGAACAAATTTGGGGAGACCCTGTCAAAGGGAGCGATGATATGGTACAATAATTTACCACCTAAATCATCGATTCTTTTGACATGCTTGCAGATTGTTTTGTAAAAGCACATGCCAGAGCCATAAAGGTCGAGACTAGGAAGTCAGATCCTTTCAAGGTAAAGCAGAAAGATAATGAGAATCTAAGAGAGTTTGTGTCTCGTTTTCAAATAGAACAAATGGATCTACCACTGGTCACAAATGATTAGGCCTTTCAAGCTTTCACTCAAGGACTAAATGAACGAAGCTCAGTGGCTTCACAGCAGTTAAAATAGAACTTGATTGAGTACCAGGTTGTTACCTGGGCCGATATAAATAATCGATATCAATCTAAGATCCCCAGTACACCATGAGGCGCGTCCAAGGGGCATGGGGCATGGTTGGATAGCCGCCCATGAAAATTTAATGGTTGGGTTGGTTTTAAGAAGCTGCAAGATATTTTCTCGTCATTTGCTGACAAAAGATGGTGGAGACTCAGAACTAAAGATAACCTATGGGCTAAATTTCTATTTAATAATTAATGCCCTATATCCAATCTCTTATCCAAGGACTTCAACAGCTGGAAAAATGTACTGGACACCAAAACGATGATGGGGCCTAATATTATTTGGAGACTAGGAAAGGGGCAGGTTCTTTTTTGGTGGGATAAATGGACTTAATTCAGGACCTCTGAATCAAAAACATAATCAGACAATAAAACCTGGGAATACAAAGGTCAAATATTTCCTACTTGAAAAGAACTGGAATACTAATACTCTCAAGAATATTCTGCCATATCATATTATTGACGATATTCTGAAGGTTAGCGTTGGGGAAAGAGAAGATAAAGCCATCTGGTACTTAACTCCAAGTGGTCAATTATCTTGTTCCTCTACTTTTAACACTTTCATACAAAGAAAGAACAAGAACTCTCAACTAGCCAAACTATGGAGCAATGACCCCTTCAAAGTCTTGTTTCTAATATGGAGGATCCTGAAAAGGAAACAACCGCTTGGTAAGTTCCTATATAGATTTGGCCTAAACATTCCTTCCATAAATGTTTGCTGCAGAAATGATAAGGAGGAGACTACTAATCATATGTTTATTCATAGTGACATTGCTACTAATACATGGAGAAGAATTGCAAGATGTCTGCGAATTGATACAACCAATTTATGTATTCAAAGCACTCTAAATAATTGGTGGAATTTTGTATTGACCTGGTCGATTATTTTGTGTATTGTAGCTCTATTTTCCCTTTTGATGCTTTCTGTATGTGTATTTGAGGTTTTATGACTTACGCAGATGGTTAGTTTTGTTTCGGAAAGGTTTTGAGTTGAATTTGATTAATTAATTCTTAGTTTAGAAGCTTAAGTTGGAAATACTGACCGAGGTTTGAATTTTGTAAACATGATCTCAGAACGGTATTTTGAGGGTTTTAATAGATTCGTATGGTGATTATGGACTTAGGCATATGCCCAAAATTTAATTCGGAGGTTCCTAGGTTGAATTGGCTCTTTTGTGCCGAAACTTTGGCAATTCGATGGTTTAAATATTTTCTAAGTTTGACTATGATTTGACTTTATGGCTATCGTGTTCGGATTTTGGTTTCGAGACTTGAAATATGTCCATTTTTTTATTTGGAACTTGTAAGCAAAGTTTGGTTTCATTGCGAGTTGGTTTGGTAGGAATCAAACGTTTGGTTGTGATTTTAGCTAATCTTGAGTTTCATTGTAACTTCCATGTATTTTGGTGTCCAATTCATGGTTTTGGATGTTAGTTTAATATTTTGATCATGTGAGCGAGTTCGTATGATATATTTATATTTGTGTGGATGTTTGGTGTGGAGTCCTGGGGGCTTGGATGAATTTCAGACGTATTTCGTATTGGTTTGGACTTGTTTCAGGTTGCTGGTGTGTTGGTGCTGCAGTTATTGCATTTGCGATGCACCAGTTCTCAATTGCAAAGAGGGCAGGGGGTTGTCATATGTCACAAATGAGATGCCTTGATCGCATTTGCGAAGTTAGCACTGGGTTTGGACGGTCACATTTGCGACCATATGGTTGCTTTTGCCAAGAAAGGTGGATCGCAAATGCGCAGCCCAGGTCGCAATTGCAAAATCTCCTTGGGAAAATAGGGTTCTCTCTTGCGATCCATGTATCGCATTCGCGACATCCACAGTTGAATAAAAGGTTAGAATTTCGGGACTTAGTCTTATTTTATCATATTTTGGATCCCTAGACTCGGTGAGAGGCGATTATAGGAGGAGATTTTCATACCAAACTATTGGGTAAGTGATTTGGACTCAATTTTGATTATACAACATGATTATTTATGAGATTTAACATCCAAATCATAAGATTTGAATAGAAAATTTGGGGATTTTTTACTATGTTCTGAAAAATAAAAATTTGATATTTGAGAGTTGAATTGGACTCGGTTTTGAAAACCAAACACATATATGGACTCCTGGGATTATGGGTAGTTGAGATCTACCCTTCGACTCATGTTTTGACTAGGTGGGTCCGGGGTTGACTTTTATTGATATTTGGGAAATACTGTAAAGATCTTAACTTAATTAATCAGAATTGGGTTTTCTTGTGTTATTTTATAGTATTATATCATTTTTAGCTAGATTTGAGCCGAGCGGAGGTAAATTTTAAAAAGAAAGAATTTTTAGGGTACTGAATTGGCCTAATTGAGGTAAGTATCTTGCCTAACTTTGTGTGGAAAACACTTTCCCTTAGGATATGGTCTAATTGCATTAATTGTACTATGTGAAAAGATATGTACATGAGGTAACGAGTGTGTGCACGGGCTTATGTGTGGTAATTGACCGTATTAGACCCTTAGGCTATTAATATGTCTTGAATTGAAGTTGTTCTAATATGAAGCACATTTCATTGTTAATTCACTTCCCTTACTCTTGTGTTGTTGTTGAAATTCTTGTATACATAGTTGTTGAGCCGTGGGCTATGTATTGTTGTGGCATTAGTATTGTTGTTTGAGAGATGTTGCGGTATATGGGTACGTGGTGTGCGGTTGGTTGTTGTGTTGTGATTGAGATGCACATACGACAACATAAGGGTGGTGTGTATACTAATGCACATGCGGCGAGATAAGGGGGTTTATGCGCTTGGTGCAAGTAAGGAAAAATACTTTATTATGATGAATACGCGAAGAGATAAGGGGCTAAAGCGCGTGAAGCTATTCAGGAACAATGTTTTAAAATATGAAGATCATGCGGTGTCATTGGGGAAATTCTTTTTGTTATTCTTGTGTTGGAACGGTTTGATGACTTTAACTTCTCATTATTTTCCTTAATTGATTTCACTTTGTGTTTACATGTTTTGGTTAATTTACCGTGTTATCACATGGATGTTCCTTGTTGCTATCTAACTGGTTATGTTTCTATTGCTAGTTTATATTGATATTCTGCATAGGTTAGTCTAGTGAGTGTTTTCACTTGAACCTCGTCACTAATCCACCGAGGTTAGTCTTGATATTTATTGGGTACCGATTGTTGTGTACTCATACTATGCTTTTGCACATTTTTGTGCAGATCCAGGTACCTCAGATCATGCTGGGCGCTAGTGAGTTTATCCAAATATTTTGGATACTTCAAGGTATACCTGCCATTCTGGTTGCAGGCCTCGGAGTCACCTTCTATTATTCCATTGCTACTATTTATTGTACTTCCAAACAGTAATGTATTTTGAGATTTCTAGTGTACTATCAGTAGAGCTTATGACTCCATACTACCGGTATAGGGATGCATGTCTACTGATGGTTATGGCTATGTTATGGCATATTCCAGTTTTATATAATAGTTAAGTTGTTTATTTCTATTGTTATCATCATGTGTTAGGCTTACCTAGTCTTAGAGACTAGGTTCCATCACGATTCTCATGGTGAGATTTTGGGTCATGACAAGTTGGTATCAGAGCTCTATGTTCATAGGTTCTACGAGTCATAAGCAAGTTAAGTAAAGTCTTGCGGATCGGCATAGAGATGTCTGTACTTGTCTTCTAGAGGCTGCAGAACTATTAGGAATTTTACTTCTTTCATTCCTAAACTTGTAGATTTATTGTCTTCCTATTCTCTCACAGATAGTGAGGACATGAGCTTCAGTTACTCATGATGCTTCCCCCGATGTTGGTGTTGCTATAGGTTGGGGCATAGGCTGAGGCTGAGGTAGAGCCAGAGTACCTGTTACAGCGAGAGGCCATGCTAGGGCCGCGATTGAGGAGCCACTAGTAGCTCCGAATGGGGAGCAGGCATTTAAGGCACATGTTACTACCCTTGGACTTCAGGAGACCTTAGCACATTTTCTGGGCATGTTTGGTACCTTGGCTCAGGTAGGATTTATCCCAATTGAACCAGCTACTTCTCAAGCTGGGGGAAGAGCTCAATCTCCTGCCGCCCGTACTCAAGAGCAGCAGACTCAAGTTGAGCAGGCTCCGAGTGTTATTCCAGTTCAGCCCGTGATTACGGTTCAGTCTGAGGTCAAGCTAGTGGCATAAGAGGAGGAGTATAAGAGGTTAGAGAGGTTTAAGAATTACTCTTCTCCTACTTTCTGTGGCGCATGTTTTCAAGATGCACATGGTTTTCTAGACCAGTGCTACCGTATTCTTCGCACTATGGACATAGTGAAGTTAAGCGGGGTTGACTTTACTACCTTTTAGCTAACGGGGTTGGCATATTGATTGTGGCAGGCTTAAAAGGATAGTAGGCTAATTAGCCCAGCGCCACTTACTTGGGCTGAGTTCACTAATTTGTTTTTGAGGGAGTTCATTCCACATTCACTCAGGGATGCGTTGCGCACTGAGTTTGAGCAGTTGTGTTAGGGGACTCTAACTGTGTCCGAGTATGCTATGAAGTTTAGTGAGTTGTCTCTTCATGAACCTGCTTTGGTTTCCACTGTCAGAGAGAAAATCCGCAGATTTACTGAGGGAGTCGGATATGGCCTCAAATTTGGAATTGCACGGGAGTTGGAGACTAATACTCCATTTCAGCAGGTTGTAGAGATCGCTCGGAGGTTGGAGATTATTCGTGGTTAGGAGAGGAAGGATAGGGAGGCCAAGAGGCCTCGAGAGTTCGGCTCATCATGGCAGAGTTTATATCAGTCGACCAGTTCAGTCTGCATTTCAGGTTACTCATAGTGCTCCAGCTATTCAGGGACCTCAGAGTACTCATTTTGGTCAGCTATTTTCCAGTGCACCACCTGCACGGGGTGCCTACAATGGTTATTCTAGGTGTTTGGGTCAGGCTTAGTATCAGCAGCCATGCCCGCAGAGGGGTTGTTACGAGTGTGGTGATACCATGCACATGGTACGAGATTATCGCATGCTTCGGAGGGGTGGACCTGGACCTCTACAGTACTCAGACTATGATTCCTACTCCGGTTACTACTCCACCTGCACAAATAACTAGGAATGGAGGACAGGCGGGTAGAGGACGTCCTAGAAGGGTAGGATAGATCCATTGTTATGTTTTTCCTGGTAGGATGGAGGCTGGTGCATTAGATGCTGTTATCACATGTATTGTTTCGGTCTATCATAGAGATACATCAGTTTTATTTTATCCGGGTTCCACTTATTCATATGTGTCATCCTACTTGGCTTCATATATGGTAATGTCTCGTGATTCTTTTAGTAGTCCTATTTATGTGTCTACGCCTCTTGGGATTCTATTATGGTTGTCTATAGTTCATGCTTGGTCATTATCGGGGGTTATGAGACTAGGGTTGATCTTCTGTTACTCAATAGGGTAGATTTTGATGTGATTCTGGACATGAAATAGTTGTCACCATATCACTTTATTCTTGATTATCAGGCTAAAACCGTGATGTTGGCTATGCCGGGGTTGCCGAGATTGGAGTGGAGAGGTTCATTGAGTCATGCTCCTAGTAGGGTGGTGTCTTTTTTGAAGGCACAACGGATGATTAAGAAAGAGTGCTCGGAATACTTAGCCTCTATGAGGGATGTTAGTACCGATACGCTTACCGTTAAGTCACTTCCCGTAGTGAGAGAGTTTCCAAATATAATTTTAACAAACCTACAAGGCATGCCACCCGATAGGGATATTGATTTTGGTATTGACTTGGTGTCGGACACTCAGCCCATCTCCATTCCACCATATCATATGGTACCAATGGAGTAGAAAGAGTTAAATGAACAACTTTAGGAGTTTCATGATAAAGGTTTCATCAGACCGAGTGTCTCATCTTGGGGTGCTCCACTTCTATTTGTGAAGAATAATGACGACTCTGTGAGGATGTGAATTGACTATAGGAGGCTGAACAAGGTGACTATCATATAACAAGTACCCACTACCACGTATTGATGATTTGTTTGATCTGCTTCGGGGAGCTAGAGTATTCTCGAAAATTGATTTGAGATCGGGGTACCATCAGTTGAATATCTAGGCTTCAGACATTTTGAAGATGACTTTCAGGACCCGCTATGGCCATAATGAATTTTGGGTGATGTCTTTTGGGCTGACCAATACCACAGTAGCCTTTATGTACTTGATGAACATCGTGTTCCAGCCATATCTTGATTCCTTCATCATCATGTTCATTGATGATATATTGGTGTATTCTCACAGCTGAGAGGATCATGAGCAGTACTTGAGGATAGTGCTACAGACTTTGAGGGAGAAGAAACTATATGCTAAATTTTCCAAGTGCGAGTTTTGGCTCAACTCGGTGGAATACTTGGGCCACGTGGTGTCCAGTAAGGGGTTTAAGGTGGATACGAAGAAGATTGAAGCAGCTTAGAGTTATCCCATGCCTTCCACCGCTACTGAAATCTGGAGTTTTCTAGGATTGGCTGGATATTATCGCTGCTTTGTGGAGGGATTTTCATCTATCGCAGCTCGTTTGACTAGAATGACTCAGAAGGGTGCCCCATTCAGGTGGTCTAACGAGTGTGAGGAGAGCTTTTAGAAGCTCAAGACTACCTTGACTACAGCTCCAGTTCTAGTTTTTCCTTCAGCGTTAGGTTCTTATACAATCTATTATGATGCTTCATGCAAGAGGGTAGAGTTATGCTTCGCATCAGTTGAAGCCCCATGAGAAGAGGTATTGATCCACGTCCAATCCGCACTCAATAGTGAGTAGGAACGGTTATTGGAAGAATAGTACCCAACAAGAGTCGGGGTCGATTTCCACAGGGAGTTACTAGGGGTGTTACGAGTATACACTTGACAAAAGCGAAAGGAATAGCTAAATTGCTCTTCCACAACAAGTTGTGATTTCTAATTCTAATTTTACTCTAGAAATTATAAGTTAAAGAAAAGAAACTAGAAGTGAATCAGTAGTTTTGGTGTTTTTCCAAATAGTTTAAAGGCCTAGGGCTGTGACTATAACCTAGGTGTTTGCCTAATGGGATAAAGACGTTAATGCTTGTTTTGGTGATTGGGGCATTGTATATGGTCAAAACTGAGCTTGCACTTTGTATGACTAATCGAGACTGGAACTTGATAGACCAAAATTCAACCTCGTATGATATCGAGCCATGATGCGAAGTTAGGTGGCCGGGCTCGTGACCCAGAGATCGATCAAGATCGATATCGGCAAGGATCGAGATAGAGCAAAATAGGGACCGATCAAGACCCAGATCGATCAAGATCGAGATCGAACAAAATAGAGACCGATCAAGATGGTCCAAGATCGAGGAAAGCTTATCGAGCCAAAAAAAAGAAATCCGGAATATTCGCAATTGGGCGAGAATCTCGGCGGAAATCCCGACGCATATCAAGGAGGGGCTAATTAATTAATCTATCATGAGATTCCTTACTGTATTTAGAATTATATTAAGAGTAGAACTTCCCTACTATATAAAGGGATTCTGATCATTTGTAGAAAGAAAAGGATATACATTCATTCAATATAAAGCAATATACTGCCTTTCTTCTGGTTTTCAATATTTAATCATTTTGTTCTTGTTTCAGGTTATTCTCCACTTGGTTTGAGGGTGACCAAACTCGACGGCCAAGGCTAATTGATTCATTTGGTTTGCGTTTATAGTTAATTTCGATACTTATATATATATATATATATATATATATATTGTTTTTTTCCCTCTCAATTTGTACCTACTCTACCACGTATCCTTAAAATCACGTACACATTCAATTGTTATCCATTTTTCGGGTAAACAGTTTGGCACCCACCGTGGGGCTAAGGATAATAGTGGTTATTTGGTACAAATTCTCTATAAAACACACAATTTTACACTTGCTCTTTTAAGTGTGTTTGATTTCAGGCTAAATATGACGAACTCTCAATTACCCCCGTGCATATCGACAACGGATCTGGCCATCAAGGTGAGAATAACAACATGATGCCCGGTGATGTAATGTCACCCACTGACCCCATTGGGACTCGGACCATGGATCCAATTGACGTTAACTCACACATGGCCATCGACGTGAACCGGCATACTAGTCCCGAAAACAACATCCGTGGTGGAATCCGATCGGCAGATCGAAATACCCAAAATATCGGAGAGGACGGGATCAGCCTACGAATGATCTTCGAAATGCTGCAAGCTCAACAGGTGGCAATAGCTCAGTTGCAGAGCCAAACCCAGGCACCGAGTAGGGCTGAGCCCGGTCCACCTCAAGAAGTCACCCACGGAATGGGGCCAGCCGTGGTAAGGTCAAATGAACAAGAATCAGGGGCTAACCCCGAAATCATAAAAATGCTCGAAGAATTGACAAATCGCATAGAGGCAGGGGAAACGATGATCAAAGCAAACGATAAAAAGGTCGAAACCTATAATTGCAGGGTAGACTAAATCCCCGGGGCGCCCCCGATACTGATGGGACTAGATTCAAAGAAGTTCGTGCAAAACCCTATTCCTCCAAGCGCGACCGCAGAACCGATCCCTAAAAAATTTTGTATGCTTGAAATATCAAAGTAAAACGGATCAACCGATCCAAATGAGCATGTAACCTCTTATACGTGTGCTATCAAAGGGAACGACTTGGAAGACGATGAGATTGAGTCTGTTTTGCTGAACAAATTTGGGGAGACCCTGTCAAAGGGAGCGATGATATGGTAAAATAATTTACCACCTAAATCTATCGATTCTTTTTGACATGCTTACAGATTCTTTTGTAAAAGCACACGCTAGAGCCATAAAGGTCGATACTAGGAAGTCAGATCCATTCAAGGTAAAGCAGAAAGATAATGAGATGCTTAGAGAGTTTGTGTCTCATTTTCAAATAGAACAAATGGATCTACCACCGGTCACAAATGATTGGGCCTTTCAAGTTTTCACTCAAGGACTAAATGAATGAAGCTTAGTGGCTTCACAGCAGTTAAAACAGAACTTGATTGAGTACTAGGCTGTTACCTGGGCCGATGTAAATAATCGATATCAATCTAAGATTAGAGTCGAAGATGACCAACTGGGGGCTCCATCCGAGTTCGTTTATCCTATCAGGCCCGTTGACAGAACCAAAAGGGACATTGATCGAGAACCAAGGTTGAACAAGGATTGATACTAGCCGTATAATAAAGATCGTAGGGGCAACGGACCAGGGCACAACCCTGTACAAGGTGAAAGGATAAATGATCGAGGCTAGAGATCTCGAAGGTTCACGAGCAAGAATAGTTTCGACCGACATACCGGACCTAAAGAAGCACCACGATTGTTAGAATATAACTTCAATATTGATGCATCCGCCATCGTATCAGCTATCGGATGCATCAAAGATACTAAATGGCCTTGACCTCTATAGACCAATCCGGCTCATAGAAATCCCAACCAAATGTGCAAGTATCATGTCACCCATGGCCACAGAACGGAAGATTACAGGAAGTTGAGAGAAGAAATATCCCGGTTATTCAATGAAGGGCACCTTCGAGAGTTTCTAAGTGATCGAGCCAAGAATCATTTCAAAAATAGAGAGTTCAATAGACAAAATGAGAAAGAAGAACCGCAACACGTTATTCACATGATTGTTGGAGGGATCGATGTTCCCCAAGGGACAATGTTAAAATGCACCAAGGTGTTGACCATAACCGAGAAGCGATCTCGGGCTCAAGATTACATACTGAAAGGAACCTTGTCCTTCAACGACAAAAACGCAGAAGGGATCATGCAGCCCCATAACGATGCACTGGTAATATCTGTACTCATGAATAAGAATCAAGTTAAACGTGTATTAATTGATCCAGGATCGGGTTGTGCCCGCAGCCCTAGTGCTAAACGGCCAATATCATTCGATCGAGGGTCGTAGAACAGCTCGGCCTATAGGATCGGGTTGTGCCCGCAGCCCTAGTGCTAAACGGATTCAACATGGCATGTGAAGCTACTAAGGGCGAGATAACTTTGCCAGTAAACGTGGTTGGGACCATCCAAGAGATGAATTTACATGTAATCGAGGGCTACATGAGGTATAACGCCTTGCTCGGGAGACCATGGATCCACAACATGCGAGCAGTGCCCTCGACCATTCACCAAATACTAAAATTCCCAACCCCAGAGGGAATCAAAACAATCTACGGGGAGCAACCCGCCGCAAAAGAAATGATTCCGATATTGTCACTCTCATCGATGAAGGGGTCAAATTCGAAGGGAAAAAGGAGGCCAAATAGCAATCACAGACGTCGACCTCGACCCAACTAGAGAAGTAGGGGTTTGATGAAGATGATGATTATGGGGGCCCTCGATCCTTCATAGTGCCTGATGACTTCGACGATACCAAGTCAATGGTCGAAGAGCTAGAGCAAATCATACTAATCAAACATCTCCCCGAACGAAAGGTATACCTGGGCACATGGCTAAATCCCGAGCTCAGGAAAATGTTTATTCAATTTCTTATAGCTAACATAGATTGTTTCACTTGGTCCCATCTCGATATGACAGGGATCCCACCGGAAAACACCACCCATAAACTAAGCTTGGACCCGAAGTTCCATCCGGTGAAGCAAAAAAAGAAGACCCCAGTTTGAGGTTAAACATGCTTTCGTCAAAGAAGAGGTAACCAAGCTTCTTAAAATAGGGTCTATCCGTGAGGTAAAATACCCCCAATGGTTAGCAAACGTAGTAGTAGTCCCTAAGAAAGGAAGAAAACTTAGAATGTGTGTAGATTACAAAGATCTAAATAAAGCATGCCCCAAGTATTCTTTTCCTTTGCCTAATATCGATCGCATGATTGATGCCACGGCCGGCCACGAGATCCTCAGTTTTCGCGATGCCTATTCCGGGTACAACCAAATACAGATGAACCCGGGTGATCAGAAAAAGACCTCATTCATCACTAAATATGGTACCTACTGCTATAATGTAATGCCATTTGGATTAAAAAATGATGGTGCCACTTATTAACGCCTAGCAAATCGAATGTTCGAAGAACATATAGGGAAATTTATGGAAGTTTACATTGATGACATGCTAGTTAAGTCCCTGCGAGCAGAGGACCATTTTAAGCACTTGCATGAAATTCTCAGTATATTGAAGAGATACAACATGAAGTTGAACCCGAAAACATACGCATTCGGGGTCGGGTCAGGCAGATTTCTCGGATTCATGGTATCCAACCGAGGAATCAAGATTAATCCCGACAAAATCAAAGCTATCGATGGCATCACAGTAGTAGCGGTTAGTGGAGTCCTAGTTCGAGAAGAATGAGGTACGCAATTTCCTATTTATTATGTCAGCCGGACCTTAGGTGAGGCCGAAACTAGATATCCCCACCTAGAAAAAATGGCGCTCACTTTGATAAGCGCCTCTAGGAAACTAAAATCATACTTTCAAAGTCACTCCATATGTGTTGTAACAACTTATCCACTTCAAAATATTTTGCATAAACCCGAGCTTTTGGGACAGTTGGCCAAATGGGCTGTAGAATCAGCGAGTATGATATTGAATATCGACCCGGAACAACAATTAAGTCTCAAATTTTGGCAGACTTCGTAGCTGACTTCACGACGACCCTAGTACCTGAGGTCGATTGAGAGCTATTTATAAACTCGGTACATCCTCAAGAATCTGGACCCTCTTCACGAATGGTGCTTCGAACGTAAGAGGGTCCAGACTCGACATCGTATTAAAACCACCCACATGCAACATGGTAAGACAATATATTACAACTGTGAAATTGACTAACAATGAGGCCGAATATGAGGCCATGATTGCAGGTCTCGAACTAGCAAAAGGCTTGGGAGCGGAGGTGATCGAAGCCAAATATGACTCCCTCCTCGTGGTGAATCAGGTTAACGGAACCTTCGAGGTTAGGGAAGAACGAATGCAAAGATACTTAGATAAGTTACAAGTAACTTTGCATCGGTTTAAAGAATGGACTTTGCTACATGTGCCTCAAGATCAAAATAGTGAATCCGATGCCCTCGCAGACTTAGGGTCATTGGTCGAGGACAACGAGCTCAATTCGGGGGCCGTCGAGCAACTCATAAGGTTAGTAGTCGAAGAAGGCCACGCCGAGATAAATTCCACAAGCTTGACCTGGGATTGGAGAAATAAGTACATAGAGTATTTGAAAACCGGAAACCTTCCCTCACATCCGAAGGAATCGAGGGCCCTGTGCATGAAGGCAACACGATTCACTTTATACGAAGATGGAACCTTGTTCAGAAGAATATTCGATGGTCCATTAGCGATATGTCTGGGACCAGGAGATACATAGTATGTTCTAAGGGAAGTTCATGAGGGCACTTGCGGGAATCACTCTGGTGCTGAATCATTGGTTTAAAGGGTAATTAGAGCCGGCTATTACTGGATCGACATGGAAAAATATGAGAAAGAGTTTGTTAGAAAATATGGCAAATGCCAAAATCATGCACCAATGATTCACCAACCCACGGAACTTCTCCATTCGGTCATGTCACCATGGCCATCCATGAAGTGGGGAATGGACATCGTTGGCCCCCTTCCACTGGAACTAGGTAAAGCTCAATTTATTTTATTTACGACTGACTATTTTTCTAAGTGGGTTGAAGCGCAGGCTTTCGAGAAAGTTAGGGATGCCATCCGAAATTGTGTGAGATAATGGAAAACAATTCATTGGCAGCAAAGTGACCAAATTCCTCGAAGCTCATAAGATCAAAAGGACCCTATCTACATATTATCATCCTAGCGGGAACGGACAAGCCGAATCAACCAACAAAACCGTCATCCAAAATCTTAAGAAGAGGATAACTGACGCTAAAGGAAAGTGGAAGGAAATTATACCCAAAGTTCTTTGGGCATACTGTACAACCTCGAGGACCAGCACCGGGGCTACCCCATTCTCGGTAGTTTATGGCACCGAAACTCTACTACTAGTCAAAGCTAGAGAGCCGAGTATCTGGTTCCGATATGCAACAAAGGAATCAAATGATGAGGCCTTGAATACGAGCCTAGAACTATTGGATGAAAGGCGTGAAACCGCCCTCATCCGATTAGCCGCCCAAAAGTAAAGGATCAAGAGATACTATAATCGAAGAATCAATCTTTAATATTTTATTTTCAGGAAATTAAGTCCGAATTGGGAAAGACCTTACCAAATTCTCGAGGTCACTGGAAAAGGGTCCTACAAGCTCAGAACGATGAATGGGAAAAACTACGAAGTAATTGGAACATATCTCACCTAAAACGATATTGCTGCTAAGGTACGCCCCTTTTCCATTCCTTTTCAGATTAACACTTGCAGGTGGCCAACAAGGAACAATGATGGATTTTTCAGCGAAGGGCGCGAAGTCTTTAGGTCTAAAAGCACGTGTTGCACTCTTTTTCCCTCAGACCGATTTTTGTCCCAAATGAATTTTATCGACTAGGTTTTTGACGAGGCAACGATGAATCGTGCTAACTTAGAATCAAGCTCGATTACGAATCGACATCAAAGATCAATTCAACAATATCCGAGATTCCTTTGCAATCAACCTCGAATACTAGGGGCCTACCCTCGGATATGCATTTATCTTTGAATACATATTCTAGCGAGGAAATTGCTTCATAAAGGGAAGATCTCGATAGATAGGATTTATTGTAAGGGCCAAACTGTCAAAACGAATCGTGCCTACGTATATTGCTCGAACGGTCAAAAATGAACTGTGCCCACGTTGATTGCTCGAGCCATGATTTGATCGATAATAAAGAGAAGTACCTTCCTTACAAAACATCTTATGCTTTAAAATTCTTTTTAAAAGGATTTGTACTTCCGAAAATAACAAGCCTAAGGGAAATACTTAACCGTAATACAAACGATCACTCCCTCACTCGGGGACTACCATCCGACTCAAACAGCCCAAGTCATCAGGCCTTAGGAGCAAAAGACCTAATAGGCAACGCCCCGATTTCTGAAGGTCATGGCCACCCCACTTAGGGACTATTATCTCGGGAAAGCCCAGATAAAATGGGAAAAAAAGACCAATGGGTAGCTCCTGAACTAAAAGGCTATGGCCAACTTAACACGATTCGGAGACATCCGAAACCTGTAACAAAAATAGGCCTTCGAAAAAGAGGAAATTGTTTCACAACCGGTTCTAAAGGCTACCCTCGGTAAAAATCTCAAAACGTAAGATGTTTTCGGGGAAAAGCGTTGGTAACATCATCCATTAACGCCTTAACCCAGAAAGGCAATAAAGGCAAGGTTTGTTCGAACCCTCGAACGTAACCTTATTTCATGCTAAGGCATTTTTTAACCTTTGTAAATACAAATGACAAAATAAAGGAAATATATGAGAGTTGAAAGGGAAAGAAAAGCCTTATATTTATATACAATAGTTTTTTACAAAGGCCAAATCGACCTAATACAAAAATTTACAATGGCCAAAAACGGCCTCAGATAAAATGCAAAAGATAAGAAAAACATCCTAAGTGGCTTAGTCTTCATCGGAGGTTGCATCTACATCCTCGGGATTTTCTCCATCTTCAGATTCACTTGATCTCTCGGAGTCTTCCTCAGGGAAGGCCAGCCTACGTGCCCTGGCTTCCTCTGATTTGGCATTTTAGATATCAGCCGCAATATCAAAACCCTAGGCATGAACTCCCTCGGGGGATTCCCTTCGAGCTTTCCATTTTGCATGATCTACCATGCCCTTGGCCTTGGCTTGGATGGCCTTGATGCCGACCCTAAACTGGGCCACTTTGGCATCAACTTTTGTGTTTTCCACTGTCACCTCAGATCTGGCCACGACCACCTCAGACCTGGCCATCTCTAGTTTGTTGGCCAAACTTGCCTTATCAAAAACGACCAAATCCAACCGAGACTGAAGCTCCTTGATCTTCTCGGCCTGCACCGAGGCCTTCTCTTTTGCACCTCGAAGCTGAGTCTCGACCAACTCTAATCGAGCTTGGCCGGTCTCCTTTTTGAGGCTAGGATGTCCATGTTCTTTTTGAATTCTTCTGCCTCGACCTGTATCACATCTACCTACGTCTGGAGCCGTCCGATATGTTCGAGCCTCTGCCGAACCTACATAATCAGATCGTTAATAGTTATCTCCAATTCATCTTCACTATCGTGAAGAACTCGGAATACCTGCTCGGCCATCTCACCATGTTCATCCTGAGCCGTCACTAAATCGGCCTGAAGCTTCTCAATAAAAAGCTTGTAAGTATCATGTTTCTCAGTGAGATCCCGAACCTGAGCCTTGTGTTCCTCCCGAATTCGGAGGAAATCCTCATGATGCAATACCGAAGCTTGCAAACAAGGAAGAAGATGTTAGAATTATCTACAACTCCGAGTTTAAAGGAAATGATGGAGAGACCCTCGAAGTTACCCGATTCAGAGCATGTTAGGCCTCATTAAATAGGCAAGTGCCCCCACCGCGTTTATCACGGTTTGGTCTTCCTCGGTCACCAAGGATCTAAGGTAGCTAGCAATCCCTGCGGGGGAAGAGAAAATCCGGGCATCCTCCGGGATAGAAGCACTATATTATGCCTGCGATTGGGGTTAACACTTGGGGCCGGGAATCGATCCACCAGTTCTGGGCTCGATGAAAAACCGGTAATGCCCGATGACGGTACCTTTTTTGGTACCGTTAAACCACCAAACTCGGTGGCATCCTCCGAGGCAGCGAACTCAAACACATCTAAGAAGCCATGGATATGAGTCGCCCCATGAATACCTTTGTAAGAGCGATCTTCCAACGCATTGGCCTCGCGGATCATAGCATCCGAAATCTAAGGGGATCCAGAAATATCGATCAGTGTTAGCTCGTCCCTTGGGATATCGTCCGCTGCCCGGAAAGCCTTGAGCCCGGTCTCTCTCTCGACCATCTCAGCTTGGGACAAAGTGGCCTCAACTCTTTCTGGTTTAAGAACTATGGCCAAAGCTCCCTCATCAACCCCCGCCAATTCGGAAGACTTTGGTATCGAAACACCAACCCACACACCAGCCACTAGTTTAAAATTATCTTCTTCTTCGGACTCATCCCTTAATCGGCGAATTAAGTCCAAAGGCATAGCACCAGTGTCCCTCTTAGGCTTGCGAGACTTCCTCGCCGATTTTTTCTTTTCCGAGCCCGGGGAACTCAGATCCCCTTTTCTCTTCTTTACTTTGGCCTGCTTCGGAGTGGATGGAAGGACTACTTCGTCACCAGATGGGGGACTCATCGCAACATTCTTCCGAAGGCCTACAAAGGAAAAAAGGAAAATAAGTAAGAGAAGAACCTCGAATGATAACCGTTACAAGAAAGAAACTCACTATGATTGCGGGCCTCCCATCGACCCTTTGATAAGTCAACCCAAGCACGCTCGGAGTATGTTTTTTGCGACACTAGGCCCTCGACCCATTGCTTGAGTTCCAAAATCAGTTCCGCCATCTGGGCCATAGCTGCAACCCCAAAAACATAGATGAGGAAAGAGGATAAGAAGTAAAACAACAAAATTGAACGTTCAAAGGGAAATATTACTCACGATTCATGTTCCATTTTTCAGGAAATGACATGTCTTCAGCAGGGATCAGGTCCGAAGTCCTTATTTGGACAAATCAGCCCATCCAACCTTGGTCAGGAGTTCTGTCTATGATCGAGAACGGGTCTTTGTTGGCTCGGAGAGCAAGGTTGATCAGCCCTCCTTGATAAATTCGGGGACTGTAAATGCGCATAAGGCGATCGAGGGTGAAAAGACACCCCTCGATTTTGCTTGAGAAGAATCGGAGGAGAATCACTATTCTCCAAAAAGAAGGATGGATCTGGCCGAGAGTCACGTCGTATCTCTTGCTGAAGGAAATGATGACAGGATCTAAGGGACCTAATGTGAAAGGGTAAGTGCAAACACTTAGGAACCCCTTAACGTGGGTAGTAATCCATTCCTCAGGCGATGGGACTACCACATGCCTTTTGTCCTAGTTGCATTCCTTTTTAACTTTGTCGAGGATTTTCTCGGTGATTGAGCACATGTACCTCGAGACCGGCTCGCATCGGCCCGGTATCAAGGAGGCTTTTTAGACCTTAAAATCGATGACGGTTGGGCACCCTACCGGAACAAATTTCAAGGCGGGGCTCTGCCATATCCTCACCACCGGCGGATCGTGATGAAACAATGGCCACTTTTTGCGGCACGGTTTTGGAGGTTTTTGAAATTGATGAACAAGGGAAAAGCGATTTAGGATGTTACTCAGTTTGATTAAAGTTCTAGAGATTAGGGTGTGAAAATTATGAAACGAAGGAGTTTTTTTATAAAAAGAAGCAAGAGTGGAAAGAGCTGTGAATGTAAAGTTTGAATGAGGAAATCTAGGGTTCTTATAGGTTGCTGGTGATGGTTCGGAATCAGTAATGGCCAACCAACACCTAACAAGCATTTAATGCCTTGGTAACTGGACCGACGGGACATTTTGTCGCATACGTTATAATCGGGCTCGTCCCTGATGTCATTCCCCATTGAGTCGGGGTTCGGAAATTCATATCATTTCTCGCCATTTTCTTTTCGAAAAATGAGGGGACTATCTATATACGGTCAAAACCGAGCTTTCCCTTTGTATGACTAATCGAGACTAGAACATGATAGACCAAGGTTCAACCTCGTGTGATATCGAGCCATGATGTGAAGTTAGGTAGCCGGGCTCGTGACCCAGAGACCAATCAAGATCTAGATCGGCCAAGATCGAGATCGAGCAAAATAGAGACCGATCAAGATTGAGATCAGCCAAGATTGAGATCGAATAAAATAGAGACTGATCAAGATCGAGATCAGCCATGATCGAGGAAACCTTATCGAGCCAAAAAATAAAAACCCAGAATATTCACAATTGGGCGAGAATCTCCGCGGAAATCCCAGCGCATATCAAGGAGGGGCCAATTATTAATCTATCATGGGATTCCTTACTATATTTAAAATTATATTAAGAGTAATACTTCCCTACTATATAAAGGGGGTTTGATCATTTGTAGAAAGAAAAGTATATACATTCATGCAATATAGCCTTTCTTCTAGTTTTCAATATTTAGTCATTTTGCTCTTTTTTCAGTTTATTCTCCACTTGGTTTGAGGGTGACCAAACTCGAGGGCCAAGGCTAATTGATTCATTCGGTTTTCATTTATTTCGTTTATAGTTAATTTTGACACACACACACACACACACA